>JANHAO010009316.1:0-18517 GCA_026873985.1 Saraca asoca
GATGTTTTTGTGATTAATTGAAAAGATCTTTCGGTTAAGGAAGATCAAGTGGAGTAGACTTGAATTGCGGTTTCAATTCAAGGTTAAACCACTTTAAAAACCCTGTGCTTCATTTTTATTTCAATCTCTGGTTATTTCAATCTATATTAATTCACAAATTCTGTTTACAATTCTAATCCTTTTAATCACAAGAATTGATTATTTGATTACAACTCAAGTGACAAATAAACAAAGATTGTATACTACGTCTTCAACGAGATAAGGGCAAGATTTGATTTAAATTTTGCATTATAAATTGTTTACCACTCTTTAAATCCTTATATTACTTAATTAGGGACTTGACACACCTCTTCTTTGGTTTCCTTATGTGGCGAGTCAACTATTTGGTTTCCTAGGAGTTGCAAGGTTGAGGGAGGAACTTCTAGCTTGGGAAGAGGATAAGAAAAACTAAAGCAGTCTAGCTCGTTCTTGCTCATAGGATCTAGCTCTTAAAAGCCAGTCCCTCTTGCTTATTATAGCTGTAGGCTTATTCTGATCTTTGTACTTCAAATTTTCATGTATAAATTCACCTCGTTAAAAGAGGTTTTTTTAATGAAAATTTACGTAATATTATTGCCTTTCGAAGTGCATCATGTTGAATACTTTATATATTGTGGAAGATAACATGTAAGCTCTTCAGACCCCAGCACGTCACAGCTAAACAAATATGGAGTTTAACCAATCAGTTATAGTAATTTATCTCAACCGATAATGAATTTGAGCATCGGAGTGCCTCAGCTGGTAGTGAACTTTTAGGTTGCATGAAAGCTGTGGCTTGATCATATAGGTCACGTGAGAGCTGTGGCTTGATCATATAGGTCGTATGAGAGCTGCGAGCAATAAGTCATGCAAAAGCTGTGAGTAGTAGGTCACATGAGAGTGATGCCTAAATTAGTGAATGCCTAGGTAGGTCATGCCTTAGCTATCACAAGTAAGTCGCATGCATGCGGTGCCTGAAAAAGTTGGTCATATGTATGTTAAGCAGAATTTTGCATAAGAGCTGTGCCTTTATTAGTATGGGTTGGTCATGATGTAGATTGAAAGACATAATTCGTCACTTGTGATTTGTGATCTTCCAGGTTGTTTGATACACTTTTGCTTATTTTATCCTCGACTTTTAGGTTTTTGCCAGCACTTTGTGTAATTATTTTTGCTTTCAGTGAACATTTTTGCTAGGTTGGCATTAACTTATTGTTGACATCCACTAAACCATCAGATTGTGGGTATTTGAAAGCTTCCCAGATACAATGGTTAGACCATGCACAACATAACTTAAGGAGAAGCTTTTCCCCCTTTCATTTGTCATTTAAAATCTAAAACTTCCAAACTCTCCTTTTTCGTTCCCTTTCCGTCAAGTCCATGATTGTTTATCATTGTTTGCTATTGCTAGTGCCATTTTGGCTTGCCAATCCCATGGTTTAGGTTTTTACCACTGAAAACTAGCTTTATTCTTGTTTTAGACCTTTTCTTTCAGTTAACACAGTGAGTTTTTCCTTCTGATTTTTGGTTTTTGAGTGTCTCTATTTTGTGGTCTGTGTGGAGTTTTGCTTGCTTTTAGTTGGAAAATAATTTGGAACGTTGGTCAAACTTGTTTACCCATACATTTTCTTTTATCATGTTCAGTTTGTCTTGTTGATCCATTAGTAGACGCTAGGGTTTCTGATTGTTGTTTGAGTTTTTCATTAGTTTTCTGGGCTTTAGCAGCCCAATGGTTGAGCCCTCTATGTATCTGGAGTTTGGGTCTTAGTAACTCAAGGCGTATATGATTTATACATAGGAAGACCTCCATTAGGATAAATCTCAACGTTAGGGTCGATCTGCCTTCAATGACCTGATTATTTCTTTTTCTCTCTTGTGTAGATCTCTCCGCCTTGTAGATGCCGTTGTCACCAAATAGGAAGTAAAGATACTAAATCTTATAAAAGGAGTGAGGAGCTACTTCATGACGTAGAGGAGGCAACCACTCGGAGTGGTGAAGTCATAGAGAAGTTCACAGCTCACTTCGGACCTAAGGGGTTTGCAAATCATACACCTTTTGCCCATCACCCCTCAAGCATCAAGTTCCATGAGCTTGAGGGATAGCTCATGCATATTGTTTTTCCAGGGGTTGTCGTATCTTAACACCTTCATGTAATGACCATGCTGCTCTTGTTTCTTCGAAGTTCGTAGCAATTAGTATCCAATATCTCAGTGTCAGGTTTAGATTCTCGGTCCCTCCTTATATAATTGATTTTTTGAAGAAGCTAAAACTTCCCCCTTCTAACTAACTCCCAATTCATATTCTCAGCTAACCTCCCTTGTGCTTCTCTTCCTTAGGAATAGACTTCCTCCTCCTTTGGTTAGAGTTCTTGGTAACCTTTACACTATTAAGAGCATCAAACTGTGAGAAGGGATTTATTACCTCACAATGCATCTATCCATTTATAAGAAAATTTTGCCTCAAGGGGATGCTAAGGAGAAATCTAACATGGGAAACTATAAGACCTATTGGTTTTATGTCTCCTACCCATCCTTGCATTATCTTCAAAACTTTAGATTTTTGTTGAGTCCTGGTAAATGAATAGGGGGATATAGGTTAGCTTTGGTATTCATTTTACTATTTTTAATCTGATCTTTTGTTGTGTCTTGCAGACGGAGCTAGAAAAGAGGAACCATCCCTAAGGGGGGAGAAAGTTAAGGCATTTAATCAATTTGCTACCCTTGAAGATCCTCAGAACAACCTAAAAATCAACGAGGAGGTCCTGTGGGCACAAGAGCTCTCTTTTGCCCTTAACATTGAGCTTCTTGACTGTACATAAGATATTGGAGGTCGCAGGGTTAGAGAGGTCGCTCCAATGGACTTTGGGGAGTGTGAAGATATGGCAAGACTTAATCTTTTTATAGCCTCAGCTCCTTCCTCTATCGAGTCTAGACCTGTCGTCACCCCAGCTTTTGCCCTTGCCAGTCACCTCTCCTCTTTAGCGATTGCCATAGAGACTTCGCGGGCCCTGGTCCCCATTTCATAGGTAGCTATAGTCAAGGTCGCAAGAGGGCCATTGAGGTCTCCTGGCCATGGAGAGGAATCTCTAGATGAGCTTCTTTCCAAGAAATAGGGAACTGACAAAGGGAATAAGATCGCTATTAGTTTAGAAGAGGAGTCTAAGGATGCATCAGGGAACCTACTCGGGGGTCTGGGTCCCAGGACAATGGCATGCTATAATTTTCTTTATAGGCATGTAGACCAGGTTTTGGGAACCCATCCTAAAGCATTGGAGTGCAAGGAGACATGTGACAGTACCTTGGCGGGCATAATAGTTTATCATTGTTTGCTAGTGGGTATCATTCTTTCTCAACTCTTTCAATTTTGGTGGGTAATCTAACTTTTTTGGTCTTTTCAAGGTGCATTGGAAACAATCAAGTTAAGGGACGAGACCATATCTTGGATGAGGAGTGGAGCAAGCTCGAAGGTGACCTGGTTGCTTCTACTATAGAGGCACTAGAGCTTAGGAAGAAATTGAAACATGCTAAGACATAGCTGTAGAGTGTCGAGGTAGCCAAAAGGGAGGCCAAGGGTGCTTTGCTTCACCAGATGTCTTGCTTGATCTTAAAGCACCATAAGATGACTGACGAGTTGAGATAGTCACAAAGTGAGCTAGATGTGATAGCGAGATAGGTTGACACCACTAAAATGAAAAAGGAAGCAACAAGGGAGAAGGTAGCTTGTGTTGAGGACAAGGCCATCTCAACTGAGGAGGAGGTTGCCCGAGTCAGGAGAGACTACCGCTATGATCGCGTAGGTTGAAGATACCATGGTCTCCAACACTATCAATAACTTTCTGTTTACTTTATGGAAGAAACATCCAGATATGGACTTCACCTTTTTCGATGGGGATGTCGAAGTGATTATATAGCATTTAATAAAAGCTTTGACTCTGGGTGCAGAAGTTTGCAATAGAGGTTTTCCTGCTTAGGAGGCATACAAGGTAAATGTGGCTCGTAAGTCGAGGAAAGAGCTGTAGTGGAGTTTAAGTAGCAAATAATAGAAAACTTGCTCACACCTATTGATAACCCTCCAGCCCCTTAGGACTTATCTAGGCCTTCGACCTCTCCATAGATTGTGCCACTGCACCATTGCCTTGGACTTTTATTTTTGAACACTTTGGATGTATTTTAACTAGACAATTGTCTATAATGAAAGTAATCATTTTTTATGAACTTGTATAAGCTAGTCATTTTGAGATAAATCTATTTAACTTTGCTGTTTATTCTGGTTAATTATCCTTCCAAATTTTTACCAAGTCAAATACTTGAATACTTTGTTAGCAAACCATGGCTTTCGTGTTTGAATGCTAGATTTGTGGGTGGTAGCCTTTGTAACTCCCAAGATAGCTGGTTGAGCTGGTGGCTTGAATGCCTTATAAGCCAGTTATAGGCTATATTTATCAAGTTGAATGCCTAGCAGATGGCATCATTAACATGGATGGACTTTTATAGATCGCACATTGTTAACCTGGATGGACTTTAGGAGATCGCATAGTGTTATCATGGATAAACCCCAGGGAGGTCACACATTGTTAACATGGATAGATCTCTGGGGATCGCACATTGTCAATATAGATGGATTGCAGAAGATCACACATTGTCAACATGGGTAGACCTCAGGGGATTGCACATTATGAACATGGATGGACCTCTAAAGACCATACATTGTTAACATAAATGGACCTTAAGAGGCTGCACATTGTTAACCTAGATAGGCCTTAGGAGATCGCTAATTATTAACATGGATGGACCTCTAAAGATCACACATTATCAACATAGATGGGCCTTAGGGGACCACACATTATAAACATGGATGGACCCTAAGAGGTCACACATAATTAACCTGATGGGCCTCAATAGATTGTACACTATTAATATGGATAAACCTCTAAAGATCATAAATTATTAACATAGGTGAAGCCTTGCTAGCAAACTATAACTTTTCTAGCCTTCTAAGATAGCTGTACAAGTTGATAGCCTGAATGTGGCTTAACTAAGTTATGGTTGAATTATTTCAAGATCGGTTTGCTTTAAGAGTAACATTTTGAAGATATCTCGAAGAGTTTGCATAGAATTGAAGGAGATAACTTTAGACCTCTTTATGGAGATCTAAATAATGATAGAAAATTTTAGAGTCGAGCTTGAACTTATTGATAATATGGCCAGGTTGTTTAGCATTCCAGGCTTGAGGAATTTCAACCCCATTTACATTCGTCAAGCTATACTCGTTACCCAAATTCTCATTTATTATGAATGGACTTTCCCAGTTTGGCCCACGTATCTAGTTGCTGGCCTTGCAAGCTCCTAGCAAAATGAGGCACAACATAAGATCATTGACTCCATAGTTTCTAGCTCGAACCTTCAAGTTGTAATGTCTTATGACCCGTTACTGATAGGTGACGATTTTAAGGCGAGCCATATCCCTTGCTTATTCAATAAGGTTAAGATTCGTGGCGAGCAGTTGGTTATTATCCTCCAGATTGAAAGTAGCTCTTCAGTGTGAAGTTACTTCAAACTATATTGGTATCATAGCTTCGGATCCGTAGACCATCGAGAAGGGGGTCTCTCTTGTGGTGCTACGAGCTGTAGTTCTGTAAACCTAAAGTAATTTTGGTAGCTCATCTACCCATGCTTCCTTTCTAGCCTCTAGCTTTGTCTTCAAGATCTATTTGATGATCTTGTTTACAACTTTGACTTATCTACTGGTCTAAGGATGATCTACTATCGAAAAACTCTTTACAATCCCGAGGTCATTGTAGAACTTGACAAATTACTCACTGGTGAATTAGGTCCCATTGCCTATTATAATCTATCGAGAAATCCTAAACTTGCAAATAATGTTATTCTAGATGAATTTCTCAATTTTAGAAGAGGAGATTTCAGGTAATTCTTTCGCCTCTGCCTATTTCGTGAAGTAATCAACAGCCACTATTGCATATTCACAACTCCCACAGCCTATAGGGAGAAGTCCAATTAAGTTAATACCCCATATGGCAAAAGGCTAGGGACTGACCATCTGTTAAAGATAGGCTAGTGGAGCTTACGAAACCTTAGCGAACCTTTGGCATTTATCACATCTTCTAGCAAGGTTGATTGCATCCTGCTTCATGGTTGGCTAATAAAACCCTTGCTGAAGTGCTTTTTGAGCTAAAGATAACACCCCAGTGTGGTTTCCATAGTGACTAGTGTGAATTTCCTATAGGACGGTGTCACAATCAAGGCCACCGACGCATTTGAGGAGTGGAGTTGAGAAACCCCTCTTATAGAGCACGTTATCAACGATGCAATATCTAACAGCTTGAGCTCGCATACGACATGCTTCCAACTTTTCCTCTGGTAGCTTGCCATCCCATAAATATTCTAAGATCGGGCTTATTGACGAGCTTAGTGCCACAATAGTTGACATCATAATGTCTTTTTGTCTGATACGCGGTGATGGAAGAAATTCCACTGGGATTGCACCCAAGAAATCCGTATCTTTGGTTACGTCTAGGCAAGCTAGTGCATCTGTATGTGTGTTTTGAGCTCATGGCATCTGACTGACCTCGTACCTCTGGGAATTGTTAAGTAATTTCTAGACCTTCTGAAGGTAGATAGCCATCTTTGATCCCTTCGTCTGATATTCGCCCTTTATATGGCAAATAACGAGTTGAGAGTCAATAAATATCTTGAGGTTTTTAGCTCATACCTCCTTTGCTAGGTGGAGTCTTGCAAGCAACACTTCATATTTTGCTTCATTGTTGGTAGCTCGGAACCCAAACCTCAATGTGTAGAGGATTTTGTGTCCCTCCGGGCTGATTAAAAGGATTCTAACCCCTGCTTTCTCCTCACACGAGGACCTGTCTATATAAAGTTCCTAACATGGACCTTTTGAAGTCTCCACTTCTTCCTCCACAGGTCTGGTAAATTTTGTAATAAAGTTTGCTAAGGCTTGCCCTTTGATCATCGGTTTTACAAAGTCTCCCTTAATGGGTACTAAGTGAGCACCTCAATAGTGTGTGCTAGAAAGTAAGGCCATAGTTTCTTAGAAGTAATCACAAGGCAATAAGCAAGCTTCTCCATAGGTGAATAATTCACTTCCACGTTCAAGAGCCTTTTGCTTACGTAATAGACTGGGAGTTGAGCTTCATTTTCATCTTGAACTAGAGCTACACTGATAGCGTGTTGGGATATACTTAGGTAGAGAATGAGCTTCTTGTCTTCTTGCAGCTTGGATAGTAGTGGAGCTTGGCCTATATATTCTTTTAGATGCTGGAAAGCGATCTCACACTCCTCAGTCCATTCAAACCATTTAGCCTTCTTCAAAACATCAAAAAATGGCATGCATTTATCTATCACTTTAGAAATGAATCTGCTAAGTGCCACGACCTGACCGGTCAGACTCTTCACATCCTTGATCCTACTCAGGGACCTCGTATCAATGAGTGCCTTAATCTTTTTTGGGTTCACTTCAATTCCACTGTTGTTAATCATGAACCTAAGAAATTTTCTCGAAGCCACTCCAAACGCGCACCTAAGTGAATTCAGTGTCATCTGGTATTTCCTCAAGATTTGAAATATTTCATCTAGGTATCTCACATGATCGATGACCTATTTGGATTTCACGAGCATGTCATCCACATAGATCTCCATGGTCTTCCTAATCTATTCTTTGAATATCATGTTGACCAGCCATTGATAGGTTGCTCCTGTGTTTTTTAGTCCAAAAGGCATCACATTGTAACAATACAGCCCGTGATCTATGATGAACGAGGTGTGTTCGTCATCCTGGGGCTTCATGGGAATTTGGTTGTACCCTGAGTAAGCATCCATGAAATTGAGGAGCTGGTGCCCGGCCGTTGCATCGAGCTGATCAATCCTTGGTAAAGGGAAGCTATCCTTTGGACAGGCTTTATTAAGGTTGGTGAAGTTAATGCACATTCTCTATTTCCCATTTTTCCTTTTTAGCAATACAGGATCAGCCACCTAGGTCGGGTAGTGAGCTTCTCAGATAAACTTATTAGCTAAAAGCTTATCCACCTCTTCTTTTAGAGCGTTAGAGTGCTCAGTAGTCATCGGTCTCCTCTTTTGACGAATTGGTTTATGGTAAGGATCAATGTTCAATTTATGTGACATAATCTTAGGATCAATCCCCACCATATCTTCATGATTCCAAGCAAAAACATTCAAATTCACCTTGAGGAATTCGGCCAGCTGGGTCTTCATGTCAAGAGGCAAGTTCTTCCCCAGCTTAATGCATCTTTAAGCATCTACCTCACTGACCTGTACATCCATGAGCTCCTTTATTGGTCCAGTCTCTCTATCCGTATCTAAGTCATGGGGGTTGAGGTCGTGATTGACCCCTATTGTACTTAGAACTCAAAGTTCCCTGCCAAAGACCACATCAACCCTTCTCTCTCTCCCAATCTTAACTGGATCTTCGTAATAACGTTAGGCTATATGTTACTCACCTGGCACACACCCAACTCCATTAGGGGTTAAGAACTACACAGTTAATGTCTTGGTAGACATGACCATGTTGAGGTCGTTCATCGCAGGTCACCCCAGCACCATATTATACGCCAAAGGGCAATCAACGATCAAAAAATCAGCTAGGACTATAGCTTGACATTCTGAGTCCCCTAAAGTGATAGGGAGCCTAATCTATCCTATTGGAAATATTGCATCCCCCATAAAATCAAAAAGAGCCTTTGGTGAAAGCTTGAGATGGCTCTCGCTCAATCCCATCTACTTGAAACACTTCTTATACATGATATTTACTGAGCTGTCGGTGTCTAGCATGATCCTTCGTACCTTGACATTGCCAATCTTAGCCTAAATGACTATCACATCATTATGGGGGGATTGAATCCCCCATGCGTCATCATCCATGAAGGTGATGCATTCTAAAATGGTTTTGGCCTTCTTGGCGGGCTTTCCAGACTCACAACATGTGAACAAAACATGATTTACACTTCGCATATAGCATTCATATGACCTATTCGAAGTGCCAGTGGTATGTGGCCTACCATGGATCATGAAAATGGTCCTTACCATAGGTGCTTGCCCTTGCTCAACTGCTGGGATGGCTGCTGCATTAACTGTGGGGAGCATTGAGGTCGCTGTCCCACAAGTCGCACCACGTAGTCCTTCAAGTGACCTCTTCTGATTAGGTCTTCAATGGCATCCTTGAGTGACCTATATTCAGAAGTGTTGTGCCCAATATCTTTATGATGGGCATAAAATTACTAGCATCCCTAAACTTAAGCAGGGTCTTTATGGGTATAGGCTGCCTAAAATCCTCCCTATGCTTTTCTGTTGTGTATATTCTCTCTGGGGTGTCAAAAAGAATGTTATAATTGTCATGGTGACCTTAACGTTCAGGTCATTCCCTCCTCGGTTTCTTCACAAGTTGGATGTCGATGCTATCATTCTGGCCCTTTTTGCCTTTCCTACCATTGCTCACTTTTTTATTCTAGCTGGGAGGGGAGCTACTCATCTCATTCCTCTATTCGAGTTTCTTTGGACTGAAGGTCTCCTCCCATCTAACCTCTTTGACAACTCACTCATAGAATTCTCCTAGATCCTTCACTGAAGATTCATATATGCTTTCATACAGCTTCCCATCTTTACAAAGCCCCACCGAGATTGCTGCTAAGATGCTGTCGTTGGAGAGATTTTCTACATTATTAACCTCATAGCGAAATCTCGCAATGTAATCTTTCAAATTCATCCTTTCACTGAAAGATTATTGCAAGGTGGCAAGACGGTGTGAGCTGCCTCCTGAGAGCTTTATATTGATTAATAAATCTTTTTTGACACTCTTCCCATCTATTAATGCTACGAACTGGAAGGCTCTTGAACCATGCTCAGGGTACATCTCTAAGAGTAGTTAGGAAGACGTGACATTTGACTAAAGAGTTAGTTGTCTGAAGGTCTATTTGGATGTTGAAAGCATCCAAATGGTCATACAGATTGCTTCTACCATCGTATGGTGGGATGGTAGGAACTGTAAATCTATAGGGGAGAGGCTTTATCTCAATCTCCTTAGAAAATGGGGTCTTTTCCTAATAACGATCTGAATGGTCCTGAACTAAGGGCATTTCTCCAATCACTATACCCTCTGTAGTAGCTCCTCAATCATTGAATCCTATGTTTCAAATCGTTGACCCTTAGTACTATCATGACCTACTTCAAACTTTTACTATGATGCAAGCTCCTAGATTGTTGATTTCCATCATGCTTGTGAGCTTGATGATCCTGAAATTTAGGTCCTAAGTTAGTGGAGTGAGTTGAGTTTGCTCATTGAGGCCTTTCACCAACTGGCTTCTCCTTCTAGAGTAACACCTCTCCTTGTGGCTCCTGGACTACTCTCCTGATCAGAGCAGCTTCAGCCTATTTTTGGACCCCCTAGGTATAAGCCTAGACTAGCATTGCAACCGCATCAGCAAGTTTTTTGACTATATTCTCGAGTGCTTCTTGATGTTGATGTAATGCCTGTACACCATTAGCTCCCGAGGGAATGGAGGAAGTGCTTGTTGGAAATAGGTTTCCATCAACTAGTGCATTTCATTGTTACTCTCCACGACCATCTGGTTGGTTAACGACGGCGTCAAAAGTCCTAGTTGTTCTTCCTCTTGCCATGGTTGGTCAATGAGTCAGTAGAAAAGTAGTCTGGCCCTCTTTCTAGTGCCAAAATGTTGACGATTGATTTTGGTAATTGGTCAACCAAAGGTTCTGAAGCCCAAATTGCTATAAGAAGTGTGAAAGTATAAGAAAACAACAAAAATAGGAAGAAGGAAGAACAAGATGGACATTGGAGATTTTCGACGTGATTCGACTAAAGTCATTGTGACCCCTACGTCCACGGTGGTTCTATTTACTGTTGAGTGGTTGTTTCTCTATACAGTTTAACAGAGTAATAGTATGCTTCTCTCATTATTTTGATAAAGTTTCTGCATGTATTTTTTCACTATCCCTGTTACACTAATTTCTCTTCCTATTTATGGAGGTAGTGAAGGTTACAAGTATAATTTGATCAATTGTAAATCTATCTTTTCTACTGTATCAAGCAATAAATGTTAGGTAAATCATTGTCAATTTGTTGGTGGCTGGTTTATCGGTTGGAAGTATGTGTCTTAGGCTATTAACTAGACTTTGGCTTCCCATACTTATGCTTGGGGGTAGCTCGCTTGGTGACCTGAGCTTGCACTAAGTAGTTTGTTAGCCATGCGAGTTAGTCCCGTTTATAGGTATAACCAAAGTGAACCTTCTAGAAGACAATTGAGGTGATATGCTTTGGCTGGTGAGCTAGAGCTCAGTCTTAACGAGTTTGGGTTTTTCCCTTGGCCTTGCCCTGCGTTTAGAGCTCACAACTGGTAATCCAATGCCCTTGCTGAATGACCTCAGTTTTTGAATAACTTGGGCCTTTTCTAGTTAGACTTGTCTCTTGTTGGGCCATTGCCAGCCCATTTTGCATTACTCCAGAAATACCCATGTTATGGGTAAAATTTGATCTCACAAAGTAGACAGTCAAAGACTAGACAGAAGTTGAGTCCAACCAAAAGAAGTCCAGTTTGCTAAGGTTGCCTGGTAGGCACCACCTTACTAATCGCGAGGTCAAGATGCAACGAAACCAAAGGCTAGAGGTCCAGCTCATCAAGAAATGAACTGCCTAGCTCGAGCTCACCTCACCAAATGTTAGTTTGACCTTACAATCAAAGGCCAGTAATGACCCCGAGCCAGAAATGGCTTGCGAGATGCAACACATTGCTTGGATGAAAGCTCAACAAGATGGAGCACCAGACAAACTTATGTCAGCTCACAGACAAGGGACCCACCTACAGAAAGCAACCTGCAGAAGCCGATTTGTAGGAGTTTATATTGTCTTGTACATTTAATGATTGATATAACTTATTTATAACATGCAAAATTACATTTGTAAGCTCCCAGCTTCTATAAATAGGGAGGGGATCCTTGTAGGACAAGACAGGAAGTTGAGAATAGAGAAAACTATGCTGAAACTTTACAGAATTTTCTTCAGATTAATAAAAGTTACTGTGGACGTAGGGGCCAGTACTACCTGATTTTAGCCGAACCACATTAAAAATATTGCATGCCATAGCTATTCTTCCCTTTTGCCATATTCATTATCTTCTTCACCTCTCATTTCATTAATCAACAAGTAGTTTAGGGTTCAAGAACTAATATTAGTTGATAGGAATTTGGTAGAACCAAATTTTACCATCAACAACCCACAATAGCACTTGTTAGCAGATTTTTCATTTTTCAAAGTAGGTGATCCATTTTTGTTCATAATCATCAAATGTTGGACAAGCTCATTTTTTAGGTAAGATTACTTTGCTATTTATTTCTATATTAGATTTTATATAAAAAAAAATTAGCCTATGATAATTTTACAGTGAAATTTGGTTCTGTGGACCCAAATCTCAGTCAACAAGTACACTTCTTATTACCTTAAGCTGTAATCTGACTGTAAATGCAGTAAATAAAAGCAGATAGCAAGAAGAAGATGAAAAATAACTAAACATAGGATTTTTTAATATGGTTCAGCCAAAACTAGACGGCACCAGTCCTTACGTCCATGGCTCATTCCATTTATCAGTGAAAGTTGTAAAGTACAAGTGTTTGTTTATAGCATCCCTAATATAATGGCTTAACCCCTTGTTAATAGAAGTAAGGGATACAAATGTAATTTTTCAAGTTATAAATATGTTACATCAAATAATGAATGTACAAGATAATATAAACTCCTACAATTCAGCTTCTGTATAGTACTTTTTACAGGTGGGCCCCATGAGTTGATGTTTGTGGGTTACTCTCACAAGTTGATATTGGCTGGGGAAGTGTTAGAGCTTTCCTTTGAAGCTAAGTGTTGGGAGCTAGTTGAGGATGCAACTTGGAGCTAGCTGAGGATATGACCTAGAGCTAGCAACCTGAGTGATCTAGACCTTTCCAGCTGGACTTGGAAAGCCAGCCCATTTCACATAATACTAGAAAATGCATATAACATAAGCCCCCAACTTTCAGTTTGCTTTACAGACTAGGAGTTACAGTTTGCTGGCAAAAGCTTGATATGCCATGCTGATATGAATAAGTTCCTACAAATTATGACTTAATAATCATTAGTCAACAGGAATGCTTGATGAGTCAATCAACTTTGGGAACAGATATTAGTAGATCATATAATTATATATAAATGGACTTCAGCCAGTAAATTATAATTTAAAAGAATATGTGCCATATTGAGTGGCCAAGGAAGGTCACACGGATGAATGATGATCAAGGTGCTTGGAGTGTTGACGGGGTTCCCATTGGAGTTTGACCCAAACGACTTCTCTTGATTTTGTAGGAGAGGGTGGCTAGAACCAATTAGGTGCAGTTTAGCCATTGTGCTCATGCCTAGAGGTATTATCCTATTTTGGCAATTGCCTCAGGGTTTTGTCCCCTTCAGTAGGGAGTACCTCAACTGGCATAAGTTTAAGTGCTTAATGGGCACATCAATATGACCTACCTGGGCACTTAATAATGCAACTTCAGCTTTGTAAAAGAGGATAAAAACTAGTAGTAATGAAATATTTAATGCAAGCACAAGAAATTATAGCCTACTCGTTCATATGGGAGCCACAGTGCTATTACGGAAGCTAGTATGGCAAGACCTCTGCATTTTCTATTTGGTTTGGCATTAAGCTCGCGAAGACTAGAGACACGAGCTTGAAGTCATTTGTAATTTAAGGGTAAAGATTCTTTTTGGTTGCCTTGGACTTCAGAATCATGTTTGACCATTGCATGCATTTCCATTGGCAGAACTATCAATGAAAAACATCTTATCTTGTATATCATGTACTAGTGCTAGCATCCCTTGTGGCATTAGTCCGCTATATGTGAGCTCAGCAATGAACCTAAGCTACATGGCAGGTGTGTGAGCTTGCCGTCCTCATTTCTACAAGGTCAGCATGCGTGAGTCCATCATTAGATCCAATTTCACTACATGGTAAGGTGCAAGCTGTCACTGAAATTCTCTTTATCTTTTTCAGCTACAAAATTCTTGTCTTGAGTATCTAAGAGGACATTATAAGTTTCGTAGCCACCTTGATGTCATTTAATCCTAGCCCTTTTTGTGGCCTAGTTACTAGAATTATCACCCTAATTCTTATTCTCGCTACTACCCCTTTTGTTCCTGTTGTAGGCATTCTTCTTGTTTCCCTGATCGGGCTTCTTTAGACTGAAGACCTTTTCCTATTTGACTTCTTTGGTGACTTGCTCATAAAATTCCGTCAGGTCTTTCACTAGGGATTTGTATATCTCCTCATATAGTTTTTCGTCTTTGCGAAGTCCAGCTGAAATCATTATGAGGACACTCTTATCTGAAGGATTATTTACATTATTGACTTCATGTCTAAATCTGGTAATGCAATCCTTTAGTGACTCATTTCTCTACTCGAAGATTATAGTGAGATGATAGATCGATGTGAACTGCCTTCTCAATGCCTTGTATTGGCTGAGGAATTTAGTCTGACATTCTTCCCAACTGCGAATGTTGCGAGTTGGTAGATTTCTGAGCCATATCTATGGTATTTCCTTAAGGGTTGCTGGGAAAGTGCAGCAATTAACCAATGAGCTTGTTGTTTGTAGATCCATCTAGACATTGAACGCATCCAGGTGGTCATATGGGTCATTGTCCCCATTGTACGTTGGAATGTTAGGGATCTTAAATTGACAGAAAAAAAGGTTCCATTTGGATCTCCTTAGTGAATGGAGTTCTTTCCACAGAACAGTCTTCTTGGTCCCAAGCCACAGGTTGCTTTTCAAGCCATCACACCCTTTAAAGCAGCTCCCCGACCATAAGGTCATGAGTTTTAGATCGATAGTCGAAGGATTAACAACCCTTTGAATTCTCCCAATCATGAAAATAGCGATCATGACCTGAGACCTTGTACGCGACCTGCCTAGAACTTTCCTTTCGTTGTAACTTCTTATGTCACTGATAGCTTCGATCATTGCTCTTGCAAACTCGATGGGCCTCCAACTCCAATCACAAAATGTGTGAATGAATAAGCCTAGCTTGCTAGCAATCCCTTCAGTGGGATTTCTCCTATTACGCTCTTAGCTGCTGGGACCTATTCTTAGGCACTGCAGCCTTAACTTGCCTTTGCATGCCCTGGGCTTGGGCATGAGCCAACACCCTAACCACATTAGCCAACTCTTTCACGGTGTTTTCAAGCGTCTCTTGACATTGACACCATGCTTGAACTTTATCATTCTCAGGAGCAACAAGTTGATAAGGTGTTGTTGGCACCATGTCAGCGATAGCGTCTATTGCAGGGGCGGTAAAGGCACCCATAGTGGGGAGGACAGAGCCCCCCAGTGTTAACCCCTGTTATTCTATAGGACCATCTGGTTAGCAGCAGTGACATCAATGCTGTTGGCGATTCTTCCTCTTACCATTGTAGCTTAATAGTGAATCAGAGAGAGAAGGTTCATGCCCTCCTTCCAGCGCCAAAATGTTAGTGGTGAAATTTGATTCTGTGGACCCAAATCTCAGTCAACGGGTACAATTCTTGTTACCTTAAGCTGCAATTTGGTTGTAAATGAAATAAAAAGAAGTAGACAACAAGAAGAAGATGAAGAACAGCTAAACATAGGATTTTTTAACATGGTTCTGCCAAAATCAGACAACACCAGTCCCTATGTCCATGGTTCTTTCCATTTATAAGTGAAAGTTACAGAGTACAAGTGTTTGTTCATGGCGTCCCTAATACAATGGCTTAACCCCTTATTTTTAGAAGTAGTGATTACAAATGTTATTTTATAAGTTGTAAATATGTTACATTAAATAATGAATATACAAGACAATATGAATTCCTACAATTCGACTTTTGCAGAGTACTTTCTGTGGGTGGGCCCCATGAGTTGATGTGTGTGGGTTAGCCTTGTAAGTTGATATTGACTGGGGAAGTGTTAGAGCTTTTCTTTAAAGCTAAGTGGTAGGAGCTAGTTGAGGATGCAACTTGGGAGCTAGTTAAGGATGTGACCTGGAGCCATCAACCTAAGTGATCTAGACCCTTCCAACTAGACTTGGACTTTTGTCAGCCCATTTCACATAGTACCAAGAAATACCTATAACAGATAGCAATAATATATTAATAAGTTATTAATTGAAAGATATGTCACTTCAATATTTTTACAATAAAATAATTTTATAAAATATCATAACTTGCAAATATTATTTATCACTTATAACATTAGTATAAATAATATATAATATTTTTATCAATAATCGTTAAATTATATCAACAAATATTATTTATATATATCAATTACTAATAAAATTTAACTAAAAAATGATAAAAAAAATTAAATTAAAAATAGAAAATAAATAGAAGGATTCAATTCTAAACTTTCAGACTATGAAAATTTAATTAAAAATTAAATAAAACTTTAAGGAGCGATATAACAATTTAACCTTTTTTTTCTTATTTTTTACACTCAACATGTTAGCAATCTAGAAACCAACAATTGACTGATTCACAATAGTTTGAATCAATAAGCTGGCTATTTGCTCTTCATTCGGATTCCATTTCCATTGCTAGTAATCTTAATGATTAATTATTTTGTAGGTAATATCATAAATTTTTAAAAAAGTTAATGATAGATTCTGAACTTAAAATGGAATAACTTATTTTATTATATTTTTGTGCAATAATTTTATATTTTGGCACAGTTTATTAGGAATCTGATTTCTATTTGTTAGTAAATTAAGATTTATTTATGATTAAGTTGACAATTTTCATCAATGATGAAACTGCAGCTTTGTGCCAGCAAATCTTGAGAACAAGTTTAGTACGTATGCTCTTACACTACCTAACAAGCTTTCATTTGGAGAGCTTTGGGAAATGACTGAGGGAAGTCGAGTTGCAGCTGACCCATTAGGCTACTGATTTTCTACATTCTTTTAGTATATACACTTTTTGGACCGTCACCTATGGAGTTTATATCAGTTTAATCTTCAAGAGAATTTAAGAATTAGTTTAGTCTGTTACTAATATAAAAATGTTTCTCTATGCATCCGAAAGTCATGTCAATAGTTCAGTAAGGATCAAATTGATATCAAAATTCTTTCGAGGATTAAACTAATACAAACCTAATTTGTGAGAGACCAAAAGGGATATTTAGTTGTAGGTTATTTAAGCTACCTAAGTTCCTCGTAAACTATGATATAAACTTAAATCTAGATATGATTGTAGACGAATTTAATTGGCTCCATTTAAATATTTCACTTCTAAAACTAGTTTCAAAAGTGGTTACTCTTATGTTTGTAAAGTGTCTGTGTCGATAGCATTATTCTATTGTTTAATGGATTCTTCATTGAAAATATATGAAATGTGGTGTTCAGGACTACTAGTAAGGTGGAATGGGGGATTCTGTACATTCTAGCAAGAGATGAGGAATGTTTCCAATCCAAAGAAGCAATCATAAGCTACTATAATGGGAGTTTATTTGAATAATGTGCTAAATTGCATATGGGTGGTGAGGCCAAGATGGGTTGAATCAACTGTAATGAATTTTGATGTAGTAAAAGGTTATGTTATAAGCCATAATCTTCTGTTTGGTTAAAGGTTATAAGTCAGTTGTGAAACTTGTGATATAAATAGAAGTCGAGACATTTAGGGCCTGTTTGGTACACCTGATAGGAGTGAAAGGATAGGATAGTTTATCCTATCCTGCTTTTATTTTGTGTTTGGTGGACCAACATGATAGGAATATCCTATCAGGTTTGCTATCATATCTAGGCACTTAATTGATATTTTTATCCTATAGGGTAGGTTGGGATAAAAATGAATCGGATAGGATAAGGTGAAATTTTTCCCTACTTACCCCTGACACCTTCGACCTCGTCTCCTCTCCTCTAACCCTTGACCTCATCTCCTTTATTCGTTAGAGACTTCTAACCCTCGACCTCGTCTCCTCTCTTCATTTTGCAAAGGTTTTGAAGCAGTTGAGTATAAAGTCTGGGTTCTCTCTTATTATTGCCTCTCCAACTCTTCTAATCAACATCAAATTTCAACACAAGGTAAAGTGGGCATGTGGTATGTTCACCTTTCAAGCTTAAATGGCTATCCCGTGAGGGAGCAAATGAGAGATAATCAATCGACATGTTTAAATTTCATTCTATTTCCAACATTTAAGTAATTTTTTTTTACTTCTGAAATTCCTGGTCTAAATATATATGATCTATTTCTCTTTTGAAAAATTTTCAGAATATAATATAAGGGACATGACAAACTAAATACTCCCCTATCCCATATTATGTCTTTTCTTCTTTGATTTCTTGAATGTCGGCATTTTTCTGTATCAATCTTCATGTTTGGCTTTTTTTTATTATTTCTTTATACATGTATATTAATTTAAACCCTGCTCAGGATTACAAAAATATGAATTTGAGGAGGTTTTAGTA
>JANHAO010009317.1:0-18474 GCA_026873985.1 Saraca asoca
AAATGAGAAAAGACACTAAGGAGTCCGTACCCCGGCAATGGGCCGTGAGGCAGGCTTTCTTAGGCCGACATGTAGGTATGTAGTTGCCGTTATGTCAGGCAAGGTGCCTTACTATCTCAAGCAAGGGCTTCTCAGGGAAGCTGCTTAAGCCTGTCGTAGCGAGTAGGCAAGTTCGAGCGGAGTGGTCGCTGGGCCAACGCTCGAGCCTGTTACCGCTGAGGCACGCTTGTCGCTGGAGAGTGGTCCTTCGGGCCATGGTTGGGCGAGACAAGGCTCGACGCTCGCCGCTGTCGGGTTCTTGAAGGCTCCTTGGTAAGGCGCGAGAACTGGTCCTCGGGTTCTCGAGCTTGTTTTAGTGTATAACAAGCCTTAAATGCATCAATTCTACTGAAGATAAAAAAAAGAATTTCTCGCTTCACCTATTCACCTATCTATATTATAGACACAAAAAAAAAAAAGAAATCTCAATGCTAGTGATGTTTTACTCTTAAGTAATTATATTACAACATGCTTCTTCACTTTAAAAACTTGCTTGGTTCCTGACACCTAACTTCAATTCACATCACTTGTTTCCCAAAAAGAAAAAAAAAAAGAACACTACATATTAATGCATTCTATTATACTTGCTACTCCATTTCTTCACTTTTTGCTTTCATTTTACCTTGCCAAATTTACTACCACATGCACTAAAGACTACTATTTATCAACCCACCCAAAGACTACTATTTATCAACCTACTCATTTTCAAAAGCAATCCTTCTAGAATTGCAGCCACCTATCTTTCCAAATGAAGATAATCCCTTAAACTATTGTTGTCGCCCTTATTTAAGTTTTGGAATTTTCTCAACTTGCTTTGCTTGGGCGAACTGATATCATTAGTATCTTTGTCTATGTCATTAAGTCTTTCTGTCTTCACAACCACCAATCTTGCAATAGTGCTTCGGCAAAAAAGACAAAATGGTGGAGTAAGACATGCAGTTGTATGGTTGGGCTTGTTGTGTTAATATACCTAAAAGTAATAAAATAGTTGTTGCAAATACACTGACGCCTTTTTCCTGCATGTGAAATCTATAACAATGAGGGAATAATTATTTAAACAAGAGAAAATTAAGGTTCTTTTGTTTTTAATATACTATATGGTTCAAGTGATACGATTTAATTGTACATTTAGAAATTCGTGTGCATTTTGACCTTTTTTTGTTTATTATTATTGGGAAAAATGGACAAGTTAGATTATACAAAATTAAGTTCTCTTTTGCACTTTCTTCCTAGGTGGTAATAGATAATGATTCAAATATTGTTGATTTTTGTGTTAGACTTACAAGTATGGTGATAATTTTCAGTGAATATTCTATGGTGTGTGTGTGTGTGTGTGTGTATATATATTCTTTTGCTAAGAATTCACCTTGCTCACTTGTTTATTTACTATTTAGTGTTGCTATGTTGTGGTTTATGAGGTTGAAGAAGGAAGGAATGTTGCATTATCATGATGATATATATATATATATATATTCTTCTTTTGTTAAGAATTCACCTTGCTCACTTGCTTATTTACTATTTAGTGTTGCTATGTTGTGGTTTATGAGGTTGAAGAATATAGGAATGTTACATTATCTTGATGAAGCCAAATACCAGAGAGATTTTTATATTCAGCTATTTATTTATGTGAATTTTGCTCTATGTTGATTCTTTTGAAGTATCAAATCGACTTGGCTTTCAAACATGATATTCATAGCAAACTATTTAATTCAAAAAAATCTAATGCTTAAAGAGGCAAGATGATATTTACATCATATTTACATAAAGGCCTAAAAAAAACAGGGAGAAGGAAGACACTTTAATGAAATTTATAATATAAAGCTTAAGGTTTCTGATCCATTAAGCCTTGAGCTACAATTAGTCAGTGCCCCAATTAGCCTTATGGGAATGGTTTTTCTTTAAGGTATTGAAAGAAATTTATAATATAGAGCTACTTATCTAAACTTTGAAGCCTAAGATAATCATCATCATATATACCATTCTCTTTCATAGTCCTAAATAATTATTTTCATGGTTAAAGTGTTGTTTTATGCTAAATTTTGACTACTTTTTGTAGTGATTTGTTGGTAGTAGAGGGGTGTCAATTTGCTTTGATGTTGTGGATTATGTGTGTGTATCAAAGGAATATTACTATTGCTATTATTGTGCAACTACAACTAGAATTCCAAAATTATGTGCATTTTGTTAGTTACTGAGCTATGTTATATTTTGATCACTTCAACATGGATGTATGAGAAAAGTTACTTGTGATTTCTTGTTTGACCTCAATATAATATCAAATTAATATGTAATTCTTTTATGCTTTTTATAGTATTATATTCAAGTTACTCCACAATCTCCTTAAGATCAAGATTTACCTATAAAAGTAAGAAGATCTTCAAAAGGGAACAATAAATATAAAAATGTTGCTAATCATTGTCAGTCATTTTAGATTACTATCTTAATAATAATTATATTGATTTAATTATTATAATATTTTAGTATAAAAATATGGGTCAATTGAATATTATTAAAAAAAAAAGAAACATTGTGAAAATTTTAGAGGTGATTTTGACCACCTCCAATATTCAAAAAAAAAAATTAAGGACAATTTAAAGGTAGTTACTAATCCCCTCTATCTTTAAAAAAAATTAAAAAAACTTTAGAGGTAGTTTAGATCCGCCTCCACTTTTTAAAAAAATGAAATCTCTTAGAAATTGTTCAAAATCACCTCTACTTTTGCAAAAAAGAGAGAGAGAGAGAGAGAGAGAGAGAGAGAGAGAGAGAGAGAGAATTTTAGAGATAGTATAGAATCATCTCCCTCTTTTAAATAAAAAAATAATAATAAGGAAGAGTTAAAGGTGGTTAAACAACCTCTAAATGAATCACCGTTAAATGTTAAGATTTAAAAATATTTCAGTGTTTATACTAAACTGTTTCGTTAAATATAATAAGACGGAGGATTTTTTACAGTTATGTGAACCGTGGTTAAAAATATTAAAAGCAGTTTAAGCTATCTCTAATTACAAGTAATAACTACTCCTTAATAGCACTATTTTTTGTAGTACAAACCCATTTAAGAAGCCCTGCTTGTTCTTCTTCTCCGGCAACCATAAATCTTATTTGACTGTTAAAAATCAGGAGACTGTATGTACTGAAATTTCACAACTAAAAGTGTTGATGACAACGATGATAAATTCATAATATTCATGTCTCTTGTAGTTTCTTGGTTGTCGAAACTCCAAGCTAGAACTTTCTGATCATTAACCCAATGAGTTTTTTTTTGCTGAAATGCCCAATATACATCTTTGCAAATACATTAGTTACAACTGGATCATCATAAGAAATCGTAGATAAATGTTTAGTAGTGACTGTAGCATTAATCTTCAAATTTGTACTTACAAATTAAATCGACTCTGTTGTGGTTGTTGCATGGGTCATTGCATTTTGAGTTATGTCCAACGATTCAATTGCAAGCTGAATCCTTTGTTCACTGAAGCTACCGAGTACAAGTTTCCATGTTTGTCAGCCAGCTACTGAACCATTCTATTTGGATTACAAATGCTTATTTTCTTGAAGCAAAGGTTTATTGATCAGCGTTTTCAGGGGCGAAGCTATGTTATATTTTGAAAAATTACAATTTCTTTTACATTTTTTCTGTTTGTTAAAAAGTTCTATATTTATTCCTAACATCTACGTTTGACAAAGTCGGGAAGCATAAGGAGAGAAAATTGGAGAGAGAGAGAAGCACGCGTGTAAACAAGAGGGAATAGAGAGAAAATAAAAATTAAAATGGTAAAGATATCATTTTCATTTTAGTTAAGTAAGTTGGTATTTTTGTCCAAATAAAACTTTAAGCTGCTCATTGCATATACTTACGGCTTCTATTTCGTCAATCCTGCAAACTACAATGCATGCTTAGTTATAGGTTTTCACTAGAAGACGAGGAAGTAGCTTTGGCCATGTTTGGGAAGCAGGTTTTTTGTTTTTAAAAATAATATTTTTTATTTTTCTGTTCTCCAAAAATAAAAAAAAACTGTTTGACAATCTATTTTTAAAAATTACTTTTCAAAAACTGTAACTAAAAAATAATTTTTCAGGAAACAGTAAAATAGTGTTTTTCCTTATTTTTGTATATAGCTGTTTTCAGATTTTTTTAAAAACTAAAAAGAATACCTATTTTCATTAATGACAAAGTTGTAAATAATTCTAAATACATTTTTTTCATCTTCAAAAATAAAGAAAATATTTATTTTTAAAATTTACATTCAAACAAGTTTTTTATTTTTTAGTTCTCAAAAATCAATTTTTAAAAAATTATTTTTAAAAATAATAAAATAAAAACAACTGAAAATACTTCTAAATAAGTCCTTTGTTTTCACAAGCACGACTATATTTATCAGTGATTTCCTTGAGCTCTGTTTCACTAAAAGTGGGACCCAATGAGACGAAAACACCAAATTGCACTTTTTTGAGCTGCAGAAACAAGAACAATAAGCAAGGTTACTATGGGTATTGTAATGTTGAATTTTCCTCCCATGGCTTTGCCTGGTATTCTCTGATACAAATATTGTTACTGATTACAGTTTTACAGTGTATTTATTTTGAGTAAATATTATCTGTGCTATGTACCAAAAAAATTAAAAATTAAAAAAAATTCTTATCTGTGCTTATAGATTTAGTATAAACTTCAATAATATATAATCTTGACTTTTCGACCTTCAAAAAGAATGTGCATGTTTTCTTAAGCATTTTGTGTGGATTTAATAATCAGAAAGATTATGTCTCGTTAAAATGAAAGGACAAAATTCATTTTAGTATTCGACTTGAAAAATAATCGTGGCTCTATATGTGCATTTAAATTTAAATGCCATTTGAAAATTATTATTATCATTTTTATTTATTTAGAACCGTACGAGTGTAATAATAATTGTAAATCTATCCTAGGAGTTTTGAAAAATAATACCTTAAATTAATGTCATTTTCGGGTCCTTTCGCTTTTGTTAATTCAATTTGCTTTCATCAACTTTTAAAGGTAATAAATCAAATTTATTGATAATGTAAAATGTTCAGATCAAATTTAAACTCATTAATTAATATGCCTTGAATACTTCTTACTTGCATCCTACCATGAAGTCAGGAACGAATTGCAAAACTGGACCATTTGTAAGGCAAACTTTTTCTTATTACTTTTTTTCCAAAATGGAGTGGAAAAAGAAGAATGAGAATAAAAACATAACAGATCATAGTCCGAACAAGTCAAGTCACTACAGCAGAGCAGCAGGTAAAAATTCATTTGTCTTCTGCTAATATAAATACACGTTCAACTTCTTTATTGTTGAAACAACAAAGACTTGTACCTACTCAGATATCATAACATTAGTTGGACGGTGCATCCTCAGATGTACTGCCCCCTTCTGCAAAAGGAAGAATGCAAATGAGTATTCTTTTCACCTTCTTTAAAGAGTTTATACAAGAAGAGTAAAATGGAATAGCAATAGATTTCACAGAACAAAATAAGACACACCTTCATCTGAAGGAGCACAAGGCGATTTCCGGTAACGTGTTTGCTGCTGTGTTGGCTAAAATGCAGAGGTAAAGGATAAAAATATGTTATGCTCATAATATAGAAATGGTGGGTATGATCAGATTTAGTCTGATTTTATTCTATTGTTACAGAATGAATTATTTCAAACTTTAAAGAAACTACTTTACAATATAACAAAAGCCATAGACTACTTGTGACAGTGTGGGTGTGTGAGCACAAGGATGTGCAGCATCAAAGTGTATGGCAGTTGAAAGCAATTGAACCAGAAAGTCACCACCTCAATATAATAATGGCTCACGTCCCATAGAATTTATCTTAAAATTATCATGTCATTTTTACCCATTTATAGTATTTTCATGTGCAGTAATTAGCAGAACTGAAACGATAGCCAAAATAATTGACTGCACAGCAATTGCTGAGGATACATCATTTCCCATTACTAAATAGTTGAATCAAAACTAGATTTTTCAACAAACATGATTATATTCATTTGTTTGACATAATAGTACTAATCTTTAGGCTTTTGGACACTTCCCCAGTCAATATATCAAACAGGCATACAAAAAATTCACATGACAGAATATGGTCCCCAAAGGCCATGCTCTGGTTTACAACAACTTGTGTAAATGCCACAAAGACTACTTTGGCAGCCTTGTATAAGCTTTTTCCATAGCTAATCCAACACTAGTTGAGTTTAATGTTAGAAAACTGAGGTACATTCGATCAGATTCTCTATGATAATTCATTTGAATGATGTTAATCTAACTTCACTATCTATTGATTCAGGCAAGAGAATATTAGTTACATACCTGTAATTTAGGCCGCAATGCCTCAAGTGGTCCCTTGGGCTTCTGACCACCTTGCTGTTTGGCAATGTACGGTAGAGTAAGAATATTTATTATTTAACATCACATGCATATATTGGTTCCATGCAATCAAATACAAATGTACGTTTTCCATAAGTACCTTTCCAAGGGCCCAATCGGCAGAATCAAAGTAAGCACGTTCATGGTCCTGCAAAAATTGTCATTTTTAAACAAAAACAAAAAAGGAGTATGCATCACCAAATGCATGTGTACAATTTTTCTTCTTGGATACTAAACACAACATGCATGGACATTAAAATTCTTAATTTCATATACTGATTTCACAAACATATAGATACAGAAACCTGACCACATCCACATGTACCTTAGATATGAGTGGTGGTTTTTTGGGCATTATTCCCCCATATTTTTTCTTGACAGCTTCTTCCTATAAGATTCATGCACTCAATAAGCCACAAAAAGAAGAAGTCATTCCAAGCAAGAGATCCTCTCAAGGGTACTTGAAAACAAGATTTGACCAACCTGCTCATGGGAAGATGGCGTGGAGGTAGCTGACTCATCAGATGTATTGACATCCATTGAACCTAGTGCTTTATTATCCTCTAAGCTAGACATAAGGTCCTTTTTGTGAGTAAATTGCAGCTACAATAACAGAGGATACTTTAGTAAGTAACTTTGAAATGCTGCAGTTGTGAATAAGAGTCGACCTTTAGCAAGTCAGATTCATTTTTAAGATGTTTTCATCTTATTTCACTCTTTATTACTTCCTAATTTTGGGAACACACTGCAGGAAAGAAACATGCAATGTAACAACCATATTCCAATTAAAATTTAAAAAAGAAATAAACAAAGAGAAAGCAATTGAAGATCACATAAAACCAGTCATAGTATCCAATCCTTAGAAAGTCAGATTCTGATTATTATATTTAATTACATTGGTTTCATTTTACTTCACTTAAAATTTACTTCTATCATTTTGGGAATCACACAGCCAGGGTGAAATTTTCAACTAGGCCTCTACTCACAAAGGACTTTCCAATGCACAAATCCTCATTTAAACGTTGTCATCTTACAAGTATACAGCTAAAATTGTAATCAGAGACAAAATATTTCCAAGCAGTAAACTGAGTACAGCACATTAGCAGAATCAATTAATCATTGTACAGTGGAAACCCAATAAGCAATTACACTACTATAAATCATTAAATCCACAACAACTACAATTTTTCTTTTACATTGAACCGCAGAGTTCACCATTAAAATACCAGACTTTTAGTCAAGGACTCCAATCAATAATTTCTAGAGAGTCCGAGGTTGAAGCTATTGCAGCTAAAAAATAAATCAAATCAACATAGATATTCACGGAAAAACAAAATTACTAACGGGATTCAACAAATTCACCAGCTTTCAGCTTCAAAGGGACCAATATCAGAAAATGAAGCTAAAGGGTGAAGATCAATTATGAAGCAAAGAAGAAAATATGGCAAAACAACAGATCGAAGGTCAAACAAAGGGAAAAAGAAGAAAATCAAGGACTCACCGGAGAGTGGGGACACAGCCGTAATCAGCGGAGGCACCGGGCGGCAGTCAATGGTCTGATTTTCACGTCTCTCTCTGTATGTGTCTGCAATTCTCTCCTTCAAGCCTTAGATTCTATGGATTTTGTTTGTCTTTCTTTTTTATGTTTTTCAATCAAGAGATTTGGATTTTAGCTTTTTGTTCTCTATTTTACGGATTAGGAATTTGGGGGGGTCCATCTTCGGTACGGGGCTTCCAATTCCAAAGTTCGGTATAGTTGGGCGATGTTTGGAGTTGACCAATTGAAGAATGACAAGAAGCCATTTTTTTGATTGACAATAAGTGATTTTCAATACTATAATAAGTACACCTTCTGTGATTCATAATGTTAATTATTTATTGAGTTGATAAATCTTCAATTTATGAGGAAAAAAAAAAGTGTAACGTTAATCTTTATCTTTCCTATTTATAAATGATAAAAAAGGAGTAAAAGTAATGTTTTTGTCTCTGTGCCCCAGTCAGAGGTCTCTTCTATACAGCAATTACAGGAAATTTTTTCCAAAATTTTCTTATTAAATATTTATACCATTTTTAATTTTGTCCAGAAATTTTAAAATACATTCCTTGCTTCTACAAATTAAAACTTCAATTTTAACATCCTACTGCATTTTCTCAAACTTAGTTAGATATTTTTGTATTTAAGTAGAACATAACAAAAACCTCTTCATATTATAACAAAAGAATGAAAATGCAACTTTAAATATAATACTCTTTTCTATTAAATATAAAAATTGGAAAATTTAAGACAGAATGACCGCTTATTACATAAACACCTCTTACTTTCAACTTGCACAACATTTTCTAAAATTACTTGGACTTCACAGATAATGAAATAAGTTAGAGGCATAAAATACCAAACCACCCTTTTAAGGATTGGTCAGCAAATTCAAGGCATCATCAAGTGGAAGAATAGAATTCGGATCTTCTTTTCCTTTCTGTAATTATTTTAAAAAGATAAACATACACAAAATTTTCATGTACAATGAAGCATAAAATCCTTTTTTACGTATAATGAAACCCAAAAAATCTTATAATTATCTCTCTCGAATGAAGATTCCAAATCCGGAAGAATATAACATATTTGAGCGACATCAGAAGCAATAATAACAGCACAGATAATCAAGTCAAATGGCTAATGAGAATTTTATTAGCAAGTATGTACAGAAAGGACCAAAAGAAGTCCCTACTAACCCTCAGACTACCTTGTAATATTAAGAACAATACACCTCTTAAGTCACAGATCATTGTCGAAAAGCTTATGCTTGGTTTTGTGAACCTATGAGACCATATGGGCAAAATGTGCGCAACAACTATCCAAGGCTCTGATCTCATGCTTTCAGTGCTTTACATGGATATAGAAGTAATTTGCCATCCTGAACCCGATAACCCCCCATTCATCTGTCTTTTGACAAGAAAAGGCCCCGTTCGTCAAATGCGGCAAGTTCTGAAGTTTGTTTTGTTTTCCGCAAATTCCTCCTTTTTTGAACAAAATAAGAGAACCCCATTTGATCCCTTGGCGAATGGCAATGAACAATTTTGAGCTGCTATGGTTTCTCTACAACCTTCAGCATGATGTTCTTCGCCATTGCTTCTTCCCTTTCTTCTGATGCAATTTGAACGGACTCCAGCTCTTTCTACGTTTGGAGGTCTCACAAAAGAGACCAGACGCCAGAGCCTGCTGAAGCCACAGCTCAAATGCCTCTTCATCTTCATCAAGCATCATTTCAGCATCCAAATCCCATGGGAATCTGCTCGAGTTACAGCGTTGACTCTTCTCCAAGCCAACCATGTTCACATGGAAGCTTGGCCGGTGAGTGTTAGGCCTACAAGCCATTCCCTGCATGGAATAAAAGCAAGCTGTCAGATACAAGAAGTGGAAACAAAGGTTCCACAGGAGAACTACTGCCCTTATCAAATGATCCTGCATGTTGTAAACAAGTATGAATCCTTAGCTTTTTTCTTTTTCGACTCTTCCTACCCACCAGCGCAAAATGAAAAACACTGAAACAGTATATAACAAATTCATATCTAAATTTCACATATATGAGCTCCAAGAAACTGGTGTGACCATTAGGCCAGATGTGAGACTAAAGGCGTGCCTAGTAGTAAAGGTGAAAAACAACACGAAGGGTATCAAAAATAGAAAAGTATGGAAGAAAAGGTTTTGCTTTCCACTAGGTGGTGCTTGGAAGAGGTTAAAAACATGATTGAAAATTGTTTAGTTCAAACTGTTGAAAATTTATTGTAATCTCATTTATCTCCTGAATTGGGATAGGAAAATTTTATATAGAGTGCAATGCAAATTGCAGGCACTCCATTTTCATTCCTTCCCTTTCTATTTTCTTACAGTGCAAGCATAAAATAATCCTTACTCCTCATTTTCAAAGCGTTTCCTCGTTACCAAGGAAACCCTAAATGTACATCATCTACGTCCATTATTCCTAAATGGTTTTGTTTCTCCACTATTGAAACTTAAGATGAAGTGCCAACTCATAAAGTTGAATTATATTCAGACCAAGAAATTATGTATGTAGACACCACCAACCTGACAAATGGCCCATTCTGACACATCAAAGATTTTGCTCTCTGCACAAACAAAGGCACGTGGAATCTCCACCTAGAAAGACAAGAAACCAAACTCAGCAAAAGGGCAAGGAGACAAAATTAAATCAAGAGGAGAAGAATATTTGTTAAAGAATAAGTACCTTTTGAGGCCTGTCAAAAACCAAAGAGCCTTTGTACTCAACCCATCCATCTCCATCCTTAGCTTGATGATACTGACAGCAGTCCTGCTTCCAGAGACATTTCACAAACCAAAACTTAATTTTATAAAGTGAACATGCAAGAGAGATTGGGAAAGCACTCAATCGCCTAATCAGAATATGAAGAAAGAAATCTGACCTGGCACCATCTTGCCTTGGCCTTGCTCCTCTTTGTGCACACCCATATATGTGAATTGCCACACTTGGTGCACTGTATACGCCTGGATTCTTCAGACAAAAAATCAGGATTATCCTGTTGAGAACATGAGCGCAATCAATAACATTCTAATAAAAGGTAGCTGCTATCAGCAACCTAAGTACACTCATAGAATCAACTATGTTGTGAGAAAGAAGTGACTTGCTTTATGCCATTTGAATTTCTAAAATATTCCACAATTGCCAAGTATGTCACCATATTGTCTCTTCCATGGTGATTGTGATATATCTAGAAAAGATGAGGAAAATTTTCAACTATCGAGCATTACATCAAGAAACTATTCTGTCCTCAGAAAAGGGGAAGCGAAGAATTTCTCAGGGCTTATAATCCAGATCTACAGAGGAAAACAACTACCAAAATATGTGACTTTCAAAATAATACCAGAACAAACTAAGAAGTTTTGTGGGCTGAAGATACACAGAACTCAGTGACGAGATGCCCAAAAATAGATATAAATATATCATCAGATCTACCTGGCATGAAGTGGCATGGGATTCCTGGCAGACACTCTTAGCCATGGACTCTTCTTTCCTCAATTGTTCATCATAGTGCCTCTTCTTCATGGAATCAGAAAGAACCTGAAAATGTATATAACAACTTGTGACTGGAGGAAACCACATGACATATATCAACTCTAATGGAAGCTCCAGAAGTTGCAGCTTATGAACAGAACGTCACCTCATATGCACATTGAATCTTCTTAAATGACTCACTTGCTAGTGGACAACCCATATTTTTATCAGGATGCACAAGCATGGCCTACATCAGTATATAAACGGAAATTCAGAAACATAAAATTTCATAGAAAAATCAGAATATCCAAAGGAATGTAAACATAACATATCTCAAGCCACAATGAGGTTCTAACCACATCATTCTGCGGTACTAGTTACACATGTGCTTGACCATTAATGAGAATTTTTAGAATGGAGAGAAGCAAAGAAGAAGATGGACAGACAGACAGACAAAAGGAAAGAAAGAAAGAAAGAAAGAAAGAAAGCAAAAGAATATATGGACAAGTACCTTTTTCCGGTATTCCTTCTTTAGATTTGTTGCATCAATCTTCTTGCGCCGGGTAAATCCAAGTGCTTCATAATGATCTAGACTATTCAATATCCGTCTCATTTCATCAACTGAATTTGGTTGTTCTTTAACATCTTTGCTGGAAGTAAACTCTTTCTGGCTATCAACAACTGATGTAACAGCAGTTTTGCTGGATGATTTACATGAATGCACATTCTCAGATTCATCCACAGGGACAGAGAATTCATGCTCCTCAGGAAAGTCATCTTCCAAAATTGTTTCTGATTGTTTTTGCTCTTCAGAATGTGAACTTTCACTCACATTGTCAAACCATTGCAGCATAAGATTCAAAATGTCATTTGAGAAGAACGCAAGGTTTATAGAGAGAAAAACACCCAGCCACCCCACTCGAACTTTGACGCAATATATAGAATATATAGTAGCCATCAATACCACCAAGCGTGCATGATTTAGGGAGAATAAATAACCTGCACTTGTATGATAGATAAGCAAAGTTTGGGATTAAACCAAGAAAAAATTTAATTAAGCCAAAATATTATGGTCTATCAATTCAAGTCAGCTTTCATGCAGGTGATTGCCAAAAATACATTTCAGAGCCATGCATTAGTGGAAAAATAAACTCTCTTGACTAAGGGGGCAAGAACAAGCCAATGTGAAATAGCATAAAGTAACACAACTGAAAATTATCTCTATTAATATCAACAAGCTAATGAGATTGAAATCATTTATAAGACCATAGAATAACAGGCATGCGTCCTTTCCTCATTTTTTATTCGTAATTAGAGGAATAAATCTTAAAATCCAACCAAAAACCACAAATACCATACCTCCAACTATAAGCAATGTTCCTGTTATCCAGAAGTTAGCATACATCCACAAGATAAGGATTGCAAAAAGCCCTACAATAAAAAGCCCAGGAGTGTAACCCAAGTATTGGACACCAGCTCCAGCAAGACCCTGAAGCATTTACTTGAAATGTGAGTAGCAACGTCACAAAATTGCTTCTCTAGAATTATATAGTACTGGAATGAATCAATGCAAGCAACCAAATGAAGCACCTTTAAAAACAAGTCTTCACTTAAGCTAGTAGAAAAAATCCAAGTATATTCTGTGCAATCTATCTCTTAAACTAACACTTAATGAAGTACCTACAGAGCCTAGAAGTGAAAGAATTCAATCCCATTTAAAACTGAAAAGCCAAATATTGCATGATTATAGATGATAATATGTTTATATAGAATGCATCCCAATAATTAAGAACAAGAATTGATACATAATGAATAATGAAAAGACTATTAGAAGGAACCCTTAATCCTGTGGCATTTTTACCTTCTAATTCCTACAGATACGTAAACTTCCACTTGTACACTGTAAAACTCTACATATCACGTAACTGAATGAGAAAATCCAACTTAATTTTCTTTTATTATATACACGTCTAGGGAACTAAAGTGTGGCATAAAAACATTCCACCACCTGACGCAAGCCAAAAAAATTTTATAATGAATTTGTGCAAACCTTAACGCAATAAAACTTTTCCAGACCCAAAAGATGATTAACTCATTGATGGTGGCAAGTACACTGACAACAAACTTACAGATTCTTTAGTCAAGATAATAATGGACAAAAAGGACTAAATTCGAACCAAAGTTGGTAAAGAAAAATGAAATTCCACTTCTGTAAATAAAGATCATAGCATTTCTTTAAGTTTGAACAGTGGAATTTTCGAAGCAACAAGCAAAGTCATCAATCGCCTCATGTCAAGGAGACCAAATACTCAGGCTCCAAGGAACAGTTCTGCCATGTTTTGAACATAAATTAGGCAAAATTTCACTAAACATAATTTCAAAACAATACATGGGTGAAACCCACCCCCCCCCCCCTTTTTCTCTCTCTTAACGTACACAACATGCCAGAAACAGACTAAGAAAATTCACAGAAAAGAGGGAAAGCCCGAAGCCAAAAGAATTCAGGTATATTCCTTACACAGTGGATGAAACTGAATCTTTCTAGAATTTAATGCCATTAAGATGTACACAACAACTTGATTACATGTTTGTAGGGGAGTATACTAATATCGGGCTAACAACTTCCACACCCAGTCTAAAAGTTTTCCACTCTCACATTCACTGGATAATAAATATGTCTTATTTTTGTACATACCAGTATCATTATTTGAAGTTTATATTTACCATAATTTTTTCATAAAGCAACTCAACTGCTATAAGTATTAAGGTAGTTCAATGAACAACTAAAATAAAGAAGATCAACATGTAACAAAAACGAGAAAGCGAGATCAGAGCCCATAAATGCTAGATTTAGACAGATTGACAGAATACATACCATACTAATGAGTACATAAACCAAGCAGTACATTGAAGTCAAACTAAGAAAGCAACTCCACATTATAAGGAGAAGCATTGCTGATCCCAACTTGATAAACGACTGAAAGCCCCTTACAGCACAGTCTTTCCAATAAAGCAATGATAATCTCAGTAACTTCACTAGTCTGGTGAAGCCACTGCAAACCATTGGCCAATGTTGCCCTATGAGTACATGAGTTTTGTCTCTGCAACAACTTACAGCAGTTCGAGCATGCCGGCAAGCATCCTTCTGCCGACGAAGCCATTGCCAAACTTGCTTGAACAACCAGATGTCCTCCATCACCAAGGCCTCCCCAGATTCTCAGAAGCCTGGCACTTTCTAAAAATGGCAGCAAAATCTCATTCCAGAAAAGATGCTATTGATACCCATCACCATGAATTCCATACCCCATAAATCTCAATGATTGTGATGCTAAATCATCAATGTTAGCCATAAAAAATAACCTTGATCTACCAAAATTCACACTCTCCACAAGAAAATTATATGTAAATTAAATAAATGTGTAAGCCCAGATACTCCACACTGCCAAAATGGGACAAATTCACAGGTCCTTCGAGAAAAAAATTGCTTCCGATTCCTAAAGGAAAAACTCACAGTTGATGGGATCAAAAACAGACAAGTCTTTAGTCCATGAAACAACTAAATATTATCACGTTCGTTCAAATTAAATTGCTTCATAAACAAGTTTCCAAAAAGTAATCACTGTTCATAAGGCCCCAAACACAGAGCAGTAAACAAACAACTACATAAAATCGCCCCTTTTTGACAAAATTGTATTCCTCTTTTCCAACACAATGAAATCTCAAACAGGCACTGCCAAGCTCTACCCTTTACTGAACAGCTTCAATCCAGCATTGAAAAAAGCAAATCACATTGAAGTTTCCAACTTGAAGAAGACCCAGTAATCATTGAAGCCCTAAACGGAAATTCACACAACAAATGGAGATAGTGAGAAGCTGAAGATGAAGATCAAGGTCGAAACTTTCAAGTACCGACAGGTGGGTCTGGTGGTCAGAGAAAATGGGCAAAGAAGCTTTAAGTGATTCCGACAAAGGAAGGAGGAGAATCTCGCCTTTGGTTGGAGAGAAACCTTGGCTTTGTTCAGGGATTTCTCGTGGAAAAGTGAGGGAGAGCTTGTAAAGTTTCCAAAAGTTTAATAAAGGAAGTTGGGAACAGAACAGAGAAGAGTGAGGACTCGATGCTGCAGAGAGAGAGTATATGAAATGATTTATATTGTGTTCTCTTTGCTTTGAGAATTAGGCTAGAGAGTTGTCTTATAATTATGAAGTGGGACCCAAGATTCCAACTTTGATTTTTGTAATTATCAGTTTTTTCCTTTATATTATGTCGCAAGAAAAAGAAAAATGAAAAAGCCAACTAGCCAAGTATGTAATAATAATATTTCTTAACTAATAATTTATGTATTCTCATTTTAAAAATAAAAATCACACAAAAATATCAATATTGCTTCAAAGTATTCTGCCAACTGTTGTAACATTCAATTAATATAAGGATGCAAAGTAAGTTTCACGTTATAAATCCATGTCTCAAGTGGTAGCTGGTTTTATTTTTTTTTAATCTTTATATGTATAAATTTAATAGATTAATTATTTCTGTTTAAAAAAATTACGTTTATAATTAGTTTGATTTTGAAGTCTGTTCATTTTCTATCTTTTTATCTTGATTGTTATATTTTAAAGAATAAATAAAAAAGAAAAATCTTTGGAATGATTAAATTTTGTCTCTACAATTTTAAAAATTTGAAATTAATGCTTTCAAATTCAATTATAAAAAATATTAAAATTAATATCCATCATCCATTTAATTAATAATTTTATATAATTATGAGAATTTTTCACAAATTTTTTAAACAAATATTATGGCATTTTTAACGTATAATTTCTGCATATATAATTAATAAAATTAAATTAGATATATAAAATTATAATTAAAAACATAAAAAAAGATTCGTATAAAAAATGATACGTTAAACTAACATACAATGATCATATAATTTTTTATTAAAAAGTTTATGAAAAAAGATACTTAATTAAATAAGATAATTAATTATGTAAATGTTGAATGTTAATTTTAAGATTTTATATAATTTAAAGTAAATTTCAAGTTTATAATTACGAAGGAAATTTTCAAATACCCTAAAATTGGAGTCGAAATTTTAGGCTTTTCCTTATTTTAAATATATTTCTTCTAAGTATTCTTGTCTTGTATTTAAATTTTAATATCAATAATTTTAAAGGATCTGATAATTTATAAATACTAATATAAATTTATTCAAATTTTAATACCAATAATATTGAAAGATTGGACAATTTATAAATTATAATATAAATTTTTAAAGTGGCATATCATGCCTTTATATTAAAACAATTTATCATACTCTCAAATTTTTTTAATAAAAAAAGTTTGTTAATCAATCCAAGAAATTGGCGTGACTCTATTGTTGGGATTACGATAATCTTACTCAACCTATACAAAATTGAATGCGAGAATTATCGTTCCTCTAATGTAATGCACGGTATCCACATTAAAATTCAATTTTTTAAAAAAAATGTTATAAAAATAAAAATGAAAGATAAAATATAATGTTATTTTTTAAATTCATGGATATTACTTTTGGTATTTTTCCTTCTAGAGGTCTAAGAAGTCAAATGGGAGCAATTTAAGCTATTTCCAAAATAGTAAGGAATCTCTCAGAAAATGGTTGCTTATCAAGCAAAATCATTACATTAAAAGAGTTGTGAATTTGTGATAAAAAAAAGTCATACAATCTTATTCAAATCCTTACAACCAATCCTCAAGTAACTTCATGTAAATAAATTTCAATAATCTAATGAATTTCTTAATATAAAGATAATTATATATATGATCTTGAGTATTGGTTAAAAGAAATTTCTAAATTATTCTAAAATAATGTAGTAGTTTTCATGAAGGATTTTCCAAGATTTGAACATATTGGTTGATAAACATTAAAAGCACAGGTTGTAACTACTCTCAGAATAGGTGGAGAAATTTATTCCCCCAGTTCTTGTCGGTTGACACCGTCTCCCATATGGTGGCTACGAGGAAGAAATTTCTTATCCAGTGGCATACCACAAAACAGCACTAGACACAGTAATAATGCATCAATGAGCAAAGTGAAGACCCATATTGTGTCTTTGAATCTCTTCTTCTTCTTTTTTTTTTTTTTTTTTGAAAGAAGGAAACCCACATAATTTCATAATTTATAGTATGTCACATATACGTGATATACACGAAAGAATTCATCATATTATCTTGGCACAGCATCATCATCAATACTTATTGTTTGGCATTTTTCCTTTGGGTTCCTAATTAATTTACGCTGAAAGGCTTGTGCTGTCATGGTCTCATTGAAGAAATTTTGAGGGTCTTTAAGCTTCTGCTTGGTAGAAACGAAAACTTGCGAAAAAAAGAATTTGCGTAGAAAAATTGTCGTGGGGCCCACCAAAAAAATTTTCCGCGCATAAATGAGAAGAAAATGAGCGAAAAACCCATTACGGCATACGCTTTGTTTTGTTCATACTCTGCGAGCACCAACAGCTGACGGATGGGTTGCGTTCTCAGAACGCCAGATGAAGACGGAGGCCACAGGGCTGATTATAGAGCTCAGCACCGTCGTCGAAGTGTCCAAGCGCGGTCTGTCACCGACCGAAGTCATGCCGTCAGGGATAGAAAGGATGTGGCAACGAGGGAGATGCAGAAGACTCGTCACGCCAGCGATTTTCCCAGGTCTCTTTCGACGGTGAGGGAGCATCGAAAATCTCGAACTGAACAGGGGTTTTGATTGCCAATGTATTTGAAACTTCTCACTCATTCATTATTGTTGGTGTACAATGCGGATGTGTTTCAACTTTCGCTCAGGCGATTTGAGGAAGGGTTTGTGTTGTTCTGTGTCATTAGCCTCCAATTAGTTTATGTACACTTTATTAATCATTTTCATGGACCAGACATGGTTTATCAACTAAATGTATAAAGATATAATTGTATATTTTAAAATTAATAATATAAAATATTTTAAATATATCTGAAATAAATATATATTTTAAATAAATTAAC
>JANHAO010009318.1:0-18479 GCA_026873985.1 Saraca asoca
TTCAAGTTGAACCACTTTAAAAGATTGATCTCCATCTCTTTATTTTACTGCACTTTCTTTATTTTTTTGCAAATCTGATATCTTCCAGAAAGAGGAGCCGACCATCTCCCAGCCGTTGGTCTGAGACTCAAGATCACATGGTAGAGGAACTGCTTCAAAGGGTAAAACAGTTGGAACAATGCCCTCGAACTCAGGACAACTGGGATCGTTACGACAGTAAGATACCATTCACCAAGGAGATCGAGAAAGAACCTCTCCAACACAGGTTCAAAGTTCCCACTATCCTGTTACACAATAAGGATAGTGATCCATACGACCACTTGGATGCATTCAACATGCAAATGAATCTTTAGACGACCAATCCTCTAGTCATGTGTCATATTTTTCTAGCCACTCTGGGGGACTTACCATGAACATGGTTTAGGAATCTCAATGCTCGAAGCATTGACGGTTGGGAAGAATGCTAGAGGGGATTTATTAATCAGTACGAAGCACTAAAGAGACAGCACACACCACTTTGCCACCTCGAACGAATCACTGAAGGACTATATTACTTGATTCAGACATGAAGTCAGTAACGTAGAAAATCCCTCAGATGAGACCATCTTAACAGTAATCTTAGTGGAACTTCACAAAGATAGGAAGCTATATGAGAGCATATACAAGTCTCTAGTAAAAGACTTAGGAGAATTCTACTAACGAGCTACCAAAGAGATTAGGTGGGAGGATACCTTTGGCTTTAAGTCCAAAGATGAGACAAACAACTTAAACTAGAGAAAAAAGAAGAACAATGCTAGGAATGGCAAGGAGAATCAAGAGGACAACCCCTGAATCTAAGTCAAAAAGAAAGCCAGAAATGAGCGATCTCAGCGTAAAGATCGCCATGACAGCTACAATGTCTTATCGATACCCTAGAAAGGATCTTTGCAATAAAGAAGGACAGGGAAGATTTCGAAAAGCCTAATCTCATAAGAACTCCTAATCAGTTTAGAAACAAGAACAAGCACTATGCTTATCACGATGAAATTGGGCATAACACTCCGGAATGTAGGGCACTCAAAGATGCAATTGAGGACTTAATCAAGATAGGTCATTTAAGAGATTATGTGGTGTAACATGCAAAATAGTGACTTCAGCAGTGTCAGCAACCTATATGGGAACAACGCCAACAAACTCCTGAGCAGGAAGATGCACCCTTAGTAAGAGCTATATTTACGATTAACAACAGGCCTTCTATTGCTAGTACCTCAAATAGGTCATATGAATGCTACTTGTGGGAAGCAAAACACATCCTATTTATTGGACACAGTGAATTTGAGAGTCCCATTAAGAAAGTAAGGATGACCTCAGATGGTATCACCTTCACAGATGAGGACACACGTGGAGTGCATTCCCCCCATAATGACGCACTAGTTATCCAAGCCAGAATTGGAGATACCAAGGTACAAAGGATTATGATTGATACAGGTAGCTTGGTAAACGTAATGTACAAGAAATGTTTTGAACAAATGGGTTTGAGCATAGGTCAATTGGAGCCTTCTCTAAAGCTCTTTTATGGATTCAGTGGTGACATAACAGTACCAATAGGGTAGATCAGGCTTCCCATTATTCTTGGAGACTTAGGTCGTTAGGTAACCATCATGGTAGATTTTTTAATCATCAACTACCCCTCGACATATAATGCAGTGCTGGGGCGACCTGCAATTAATGACTTGAAAATGGTCACGTCTACTAGGACACTTACCATTAAATTCTTGACCCCCAATGAAGTTGGATGTATGTGAGGTAACTAGCACATAACCCAATGCTATTATGAGGATGAAGTTAAACTAGGGATAAGGGGGAAGAAGGTTGATGTGATTTCTGGTATAGTGTCTTGAGCTTGAAGCACTGCACATCTCCACTCACATTATCAATGAACTCAAGTTTGCTTATCTAACCTTGTAATATTGATTTTAAATTTTTATGACTAATTACTGATTCCTAAATGAATTTTCAAACAGAACTCTAGAAGCGAACTATCAGCCTTCCAATTAGGAAGCAAGCCCTCGCCCTTCTAATCTGGAACGAGTGTTTATTTTGACAAAACTGACTAAGACATAGTTTGCCAGTTGATGGCTCATTACCAGCTGAGGCATGAAGGTGCTCAAATCCTTTTCTAACTGATGGCTCATTGCTAGTTGAGGTGTGAAGGTGCTTAAATCCCTTTCCAATTAATAGCTCATTGCTAGCTGGGGCATGTAGGTGCTCAAATCCTTTGCCAGTTGAGGCGTGAAAGCGCTTAAATCCTTTGCCAGTTGATGGCTCATTACCAGCTGAGGCGTGAAGGCGTTCAAATCCTTTGCCAACTGATGGCTCATTGCCAGCTGAGACGTGAAGGTGCTTAAATCCTTTTTCAACTGATGGCTCATTGCCAGCTAAGGTGTGAAGGCACTCAAATCCTTTTTTAGCTGATGGCTTATTGCTAGCTGAGGCGTGAAGATGCTCAAATCCTTTTCTAGCTGATGGCTTATTGTCGACTGAGGTGCTTAGGCACTCAATTTACTACTTAGCACCGTATGTGACCAATTATCTAGCACCGATTGCGACCTACTCCTTAGCACCATATGCGACCTACTATTCGGCACTGCATATGACCTATTCTTTGGCATCGCATGTGACCAACTATTCGGCACCACATGCGACTAACTATTTGGCACCACATATGATCTACTCTTTGGCACCGTATGTAACTAACTATTCGGCACCGCGTACAACCTACTTTTTGGCATCGCATGCGACCTACTCATTGCCAGCTGAGGCTTATAACCAGTTAAGGCATATCAATGCTTAATTCATTATTAGTTGAGGCTCATAGCCAACTGAGGTACATCGGTGCTCAATTTATTACCGACTGGGGCTTATAGCCAATTGAGGCATATTAGTGCTCAAAAGATGGCCAGCCAAAACATATCCATGTGACCTATTGGCCATTCGATCTGAAGTTGAAAAATATTAATATGATTAACTAGGCATTTTACTTAATTAATGTTCAGTAAGCTATGGTTTGCAGGGCTCTATTCATGATATCATCATTCAATATGACTACTTAAAAAGCATAATAACAATAACGAAATTCATTAAAGGCCCTAATAACGAGAATATCCATATGAAGGTTTGAAATACATAAACCTACAACTATTATGGCCTACGGGAGAGACTAGCCCCTAGAATCTATGTCTTGGGCAGGAGAGTCCACATGCAAAGCAAATTGATCACCAACAGTTTGATCATCAACAGACTTCATAGCCTGTGAGCTACTCTCAATCAAGATCTGAGTAGGAGAAGCTCCACCTGCTGGCTACAAATCCTCATTGGAAAAAGCTACTCTTGCATCCTCCTAGAAACCCTTAATAAACTCAAGAACATTCCCACTGAAAAAGAAAAAATCCATCTTTGGATGCTCCTCTTATAAGGTGACCAAAAAGTTATTGGTAGCCTCAGACGCTGCCTTCTTTTCAGCTCTCACAATCAGCATGGCAGTCTCCGCCTTAACCCGAGCAGCCTTCTCTTTTACCAATACAACTGCATTCCTGGCCTGAGTGACTTCATTCCTAGCTGCTTCAAGTTTCTTTTCGGAAGCCTGAACTCACTGCATTGTCACATCTAGTTCGCCTTTTACCATTGTCAGCCTATCAACAACTTGATGAAAGTTGAATGTAACAGCATCGCGATTTGCCACCTCGTGAGACAAAGCTTCCTTGACTCCGTTCCTAGTGACTTTGGCATCTCTAACTTTCTCCTTTAGTTTTAACATCTCGATAGTCGCAGAAGCTAGATCACCCTCAAGCTTTTTCTTTCTCTCATCCCAAGCTTAGAGTGCATTCTTCTCCTTTATTATTGATAGCAGCTCTAAAAAAAATGGAATGAACAAGTTAGATTACAAAAAGCAACAAAAACAAGTTAAAAGGACTTTACTTACCAGTAGGTTATAGTGAGCTGCGTAACCCATTAATCCTTCCCTCAAAAACTCCTCTGACTCCAACATTTTGACCCTACTATAAGGCTTCAGGATCGGCTTGATGTTTTCCTAAAGGAAGTCAAAGTATTCCTCCGTCTTCAGGCCAAGATTGGAAGGTCGCTCCTTAGCCCCGACCTCAGGTATCACCTCCAAAGCGACAATGACCTTCTTCCCTCTACTTATTCTTTGTTTTTTGGTAGGAGAATAAGATGGGGATGTGACCTCCTCAACCATCTCAACCACCTTAGGATATGAGGTAGGAATAAGCATTTGAGAAGACGCTATGGCCGGAGAAAGTGAACCTATGCAGTAGGTGCTGTAATGGCAGCAGGAGCCGATGAAGTGGCAGTAATAGTAACAAACCATGTAGAGCGAGAGGACCATGGTGATCAGAGGTTAAGCTTCAACATGTCTTCATATTCTCTAAAATTTTCCAGACCAACCTCTTTAATTCTGCGAGTTTCGATGTCTCCTGAAAGCTTGATGTTTAAAGCTAGAGTAAGCTTATGTGAACACAAGAGGTCCTCATCAAACCTATGATCATTATTCAGATTGTCTGCAACAACGAATTAGTCCAGCACCTCAACCTCCCCAGCCTCTAATGATGGTTTCTCCTTGCCAACTCTATTTAAGAAATAAAACAGAATGTCAAAAGTCAAGGAATAAAATAGATTCATACAAGTTTGTACGTCCTCAGCTCGCTTACCAGGAGTAAGGTCAAAACCAAAACTGCAAAGATCATGCAGAGATGGACATGAAACATAGAACCAGTGGGTTTTGCAATGCCCTATATTAAACTTGCCTTAGCATCATCTTGTGGCAAGATCATTTTAAACTCGATTTATCGAACCGACAGATAATAAATTCCATCACTTTGACCCATATTTCTGAGGTTAAAAATATAGCAAAGAACTCTTACTGAAGAAAGAGGGAGACTATTCTTAAGATATAAGGGGGTGAGAGAGGTGAGTTGAGAATATGAGTTCGGATTAAGCTAAAAAGGGGAAAGATGCAGTTTATTTAGTAGCTCCATAAGATAAGGATGGTTAGGAACCTAAGCCCAATTGCAAGATGTTAGGTACTAATGGCAACAAACCCTTTAGGAGGATAGGCTATGTGATTGTTGGCAAAAGGAGCCAAAATATGACAACTCTTTGGGAAATGGAATGTTTCAACTATGCTCCTAAGATCATTAAGTTTAATGACTGAAAGATGGTGTGTAAACATTGTATAGTTTGGGGACCTCAGACTCTTAGCGACCTGCTGGCCCTCAATAGGATTAGGACAAGCAATAACCCTCTGGGTGACCTCACCACCCAGAGGTCGTTCCATTTAAAAATGCATCAACTCCCCACTTTGGGTTGGGGATTTAGAATCCCCGTTACTTCCTATTCGGTGATCATGACATTTATGACCTGCCATCTACACAGAAGAAGGAATAATTAGGTCGCTAAAAGCAGACCTTACCTATAAGCTAAAGATAATAAGCTTTCCTACGCAATAGGCCATATACGCCTCGGATCACCACATCTAAGACTCAGACTATTGAAGACATGGGGGGCTTGACTAACGAATCTATCAGATCGCAAAAACCAGGGAGACAGAAAAAGGCTAAAAATTGATAAGCTGCGACCTCAAAACCTACAGGTACTCTATTAGGCAAACGATACACCGATTTCACACATAGTAACAGGCCCACAAATAAACACACTACAGAACCAATTAGTAAAGAAAAATTCCCTAACAACTAATGAACGTTCATTACCAAACCAAGTCGTCAGATATCAGAAAATCACAAAGCAAAGCATTCATAAAAAGTAGAAACTTAGAGCCAAGATTCTATTTAGAGAACTTATTGAATTAGTAGAGTGAGATGCATCCTGGGAAGAGAATCCAGAAAAAGACAAGCACGATCAATCAAACCAAATCCGAAGGTTATTGTTGCAAACGTAGCAAGGATAGAGAACATTAGTGATTGGGTTATAGCTTGAAAATAAGAAAAACTGAAGCACAGATTTTCAAAAGCAACAAATGTGAGGGAATGAAGGGTTTTCTCACCTTATAATGCAACATATCACACTGTTAGATCAAAGGAATGATCAAACCATCCTTGATCTAATGGATCAATAAAAAATAGGGCTGTGTCGCTACTATACTGACAATTACGAAAAGGTATGCGCATTTAATATGATAATGATGGTATAGGCAGACAAAACAATGTAATAGAAACTGGTCGCAATATCTAGCTTTTCTAGCAAACTTCAGCTCCTAGTCTGCAGATCGCATTGAGAACTGGAAGGCTAATGTTGTGGGTAATTTTTGGTATCGCATAAATGGGCTAGTAAAAGCCTAATAGATAGACTCAACTAATGAAGGCCTAGCTCATTTGGATTGAGGCCATCGAACCAAGACACCAAGTCACTAAATACGAGCTAAGGTTGCTAATCAACACAGGTCAAAGTAGCAACCTCAGGTTGTGACAGCAAGGCCTAGCTCGGAGCTTGTGAAAAGAATCCTCAACCATCAGTAAAGTCCGTCCAGTCTCCTATTTTGACAGGAGTTTGTTATAACCATCTATCCTGATCTATTATGTAATCCTAATTAGGTCACGATACTTATCTATTATAGATTTATATTCAAACTGTATCCCCTCCAATCATTATAAAAGAGGATGAAATCATTATACATAATACATTCAATCATCAGATACAATACACTCAGCAAATAGTAATAAAAACTGTGAACGTAGGGATCAAACTAATTTTAGTTGAATTATATTAAAAACTTCTGATGTCTCCCTGTTCTTTCTCTCTCTCTCTTTCTTTTTCTCTGTTTTCACATTCATTCTGCAGTTTAGAATTCAAAACTTAGGTTGATCGAATTTTATCATCAATAGATCTCTACTCTAAAACTCTTTACACGAAACACATTCTAAGAGCATGCCAATATTATTAGTTTGTTTGTGGACTTACACTAATATTGATAACTCGTTAACAGTAAAATTTAAACATAATACAAAGTCGTTAATGATAATAAAATTTATTAAGCCAACTCAAGGGATTCAAACTTGCTGTGTGTGTGTGTGTGTGTGTGTGTATATATATATATATATAAATTTATAGATTCAAGGTTTGTGTAACTCAATTTTTTGAAATGGCAACTTATTATTCCTATACAGTGTTTTCATTTTAAAATTTTTAAAAATGATTTGCATCTTCACCTTAATGATTATTTATTTACTTTTTTTAATAATTTAAAAATTAAATAATCTCTCAATATTTTTTACGAATACAATTCCTTTTATATTTGCTGGAAAAATTGACAGTAGTAAAAAAGAATTATCTTTTCTATTGAATAATAATTTTAAATTTAATAAAAATAATAAAAACGCTCCCCTTGTGTTTACTTGAGAAACATCCTCTTTGGACCACATCCGCTATAATTTCCTTGATTGAGACCATCAAATCCGAAATTGACGATGTGGATATTTATCATTGGATTTTTTCTGAAGTCAAAAAAAAGAAAAAAAAAACTTGCCTTAAAAAGCCAGAGTTTTTGGATATGTTAGATCTTCATTTTCCTGAAGATGAACAGATTGAGGAGAAAGACGCACGGCCAAACCTAAACCCTACTGTGTCTGTGTGCGTCAGTCTACGTAATTCTTTATGATTGGCTTCTGAGATTATGGCCTCAGTCTCAGAGAGCGCGTCTCGATCAAGTTCTAGTGCTGATTCCTACATAGGCTGCTTGATAAGCCTGACGTCAAAGAGTGAGATCAGATATGAAGGTGTTCTGTACGATATCAACACAGACGAGTCCAGTATTGGACTCAGAAATGGTATGAATCTCGTTTTTCTCATCTGGTTTTGGTTTGTTTTCTTCTGAATTAGGGGTTTTTAGTTTCAAATGTTTGAACCTAGGTTTTGATAAAGGCCAAGATTTTTTTTTTTCGAATGTGGGTATATATGTTTGATGTTCTGGAGGGATAATAGCATGCGTGTGAGAATTGTTGGGGATTTTGGGGGAGAGAATGATAAGGTTTAAATCTTTTGGGGGTCTGCTATCGAAAAGCTGTGAAGGGTCTATCCTTTTTCAGTAGAATTGCGGTTTCCATACGCCTTGAACTTGAATTTGACTATGATGGGGTGTGATATACTGTCTATCGGTGTGTTTTTAGTGTTTTGAAGGGTTAGTTATATCCTCTCTGGGATGGAGGTTTTTGAATTGTGCTTTCTATTCAGCATGTCATTTCTAGCACATATGAATGACTGGGGATTTTTATTTTGGCTACTTTGTGGGCTTGTTATCTGCTATCTCCTTTTGTATACTTCGTTGGCTCCGAAATTTTAAGATGTGGAAAGTTTTCTTTTAACCATTAGAATGGTTGGAGCTTTGGATTTTGTCAACTTGTTTCAATGATTACACTCCCAAAAATTCTGTATATGTTGCTTGCAATCACCAGCTGGGTTGATGACTTGATTTACCCTTTTTGTTTTTCTCTTTGGGCAGTACGATCATTTGGAACCGAGGGAAGGAAAAAGGATGGGCAACAAGTTCCTCCAGGTGACAAAATATATGAATATATACTGTTCCGCGGGACTGACATCAAGGTATCACACCTAGAACATAACTGAGAAATTATTTTAAATAATTATGCTATCAGGCTCTTTTGGATAAATATTATGCAATTGCCACCTGATGATGTTTACTTATTAAATCTTGAGTACTTAATCGCTTATGCATGTTTTCTAACATTTGTCTTGGCCCCCACTCAGTATTTATAGAATGTTTTTAAGTTAAAGGGATTTTAGGTTAGCAGCCAGCTATAGCACCCTCCATGGTTCATGGTGCGCACCAATGAGTGGTTGCACCATGTTGTGGTTGTATGGCTTGTGCAATATGGGCTGTTATCTGAATCACAGTGTGAAACACGTGCTTTATTGGGATAGATGCAATTAGTCTCAGTTCAACTCAAAGAGGATAGTCTGTTACCTTGTGTTATTTCCTTGAATAAAATTTAGGACTTAATGTTACGTGAATTGGGAAATGCATTAATTATTTAAGACTTACGTTTGTCGGGCAAATGGGGGGAAGAGCAGGGTCAATCAATTTAATTTGGTCAAATGAAAGGAATCAACTCAGTAAATTAGGAAACAAAATCAAAATTTTTAAGAAAAAATTGAAACTTTTTTTTTTTTTTTTTCACACCAGTTGTTTAATTTGTATATTGTTGTTTGCTTGAATTATATTGACTATATCAAGATATGTTTAGTATCGTTGGTGTTATGCTTCAATGTTCTCCTGCACAGCACTCCTTGGTATTGGGAGCCCTGTTGCCATAGTGTGCCATTTACCATGACTAACTGATTAAAGACTAAATATTTGTTGTCATTGAATATGTTGGAATTGAAAAGAAGAGCATTAGGGAGATGATCCAAGATATTTATAAGTTTGCTTTTGCTCAGTAATAGATTTCCTTATGCCTCCTTTAAATTATTATGTGAAGTAGGCATCATTGAGATGTCATGTAGAAGCATTTCACTCAATATATTGTTGTGAGTAAGGTCAGCTGAAACAACTGTTATGGTTTTTTCTTTTTGCAGGATTTACAGGTCAAATCTGCTCCACCTGCCCTGCAGCCTACTCCACCTATAAACAATGACCCTGCCATTATTCAGGTTAATGAGAGATGCTTTATATACATTATGCAACAAATTTGGTTAGCCATATTCTAATATAATAGAATTGCATTGCAGTCTCACTATCCTCGCCCACCCACCACATCTACGGGCTTGCCATCTGCTGGAAGTGGATCTTTGACTGATCTTAATTCTCACCCTCCACAGCTTGGACTTGCTGGGTCAAATTTTCAAGGGGCCTTGCCTTTGTATCAACCTGGAGGGAACATAGGGTCATGGGGAGCTTCGCCTGCTCCAAGTGCCAATGGTGGTGGGCTTGCCATGCCCATGTATTGGCAAGGATACTATGGTGCCCCAAATGGGCTTCCCAGTTTACCCCAGCAATCATTGCTTCGACCACCACCTGGCTTGCCAATCCCTTCATCTATGCAGCAGCAAATGCAGTATCCCAATCTGAATCCCTCTTTACCTTCAGGAACTTCCAATTTACCGGACTTCCCATCATCTTTGATCCCTGCTACTGCTAGTACTAGTTCCCTTATGGTAGGATCCATTTCCTTACAACCACCAAATCTACCATTAACTTTACCTCCAGCACCTTCTGCTACATTAACTTCTGAAACTTTGCCAGCATCAGCACCAAACAAGGCACCAACTATTTCACTTCCAGCTGGCCCACTGCCTGCTAACTTACCATCACTACCTCCTTTCACTTCCAGTTCTGATATAAATGCAGTTGTACCACCAATCCTCAATAAACCTGATACAATTCCTGCTCCAAGCTTTTCGTATCAAGCTGCATCACAATCAATGCATGCAGTCGCTGGGTCATCAAATTCTATACCTACAGAACCACCAGCACCTTCTTTGGTAACCCCTGGTCAGTTGTTGCAGTCTGGTCCATCCGTACCCTCTTTATCTCAGTCTTCACAAACAGCCCAAAAGGATGCCAAAGTGATTCAGAAATCGCCAGTATCATTGCCAGAACCAGCTCCACCAGTTTCAGCTGAAGCTCAACCACCAATATTGCCATTACCTGTAACTTCACGGACTAGTCACAGGGTATTCTTCTCCTTATCGTCTCAGAATTATCTGTTTTGTGCTTCCATTTGAAGTTTTGAACACAAACAACACATTATATGATTTTAGATATGCTTGTAGTTGTCTGTAGCAGGCCTGGTGGAGATTGACTTCTTGTAACTTAGCTGGAATTTCCTATGATGGCTTTTTGGCTAAACTGCCACTTAATTAACATGGACTGGTGCCCACTGCCCATCCTGTGGATTTTAATTCTGTTGAGTTCTCTTTTGTTCTTCCTTTCCCCATCCTTCAGTTCCTCTGCCTAGAATTTAAAAATGAATTTCTCCTGACTTGGTCTGTAATTTCTTTCTGCCCTATTTAAAATTCTACAAACCGGTGAGAGAATTTTCAATTTGTTTTTATATTTTCCATTTTCTTGCATCTAAATAAATTTAGCCTTATCTCATTAATACATAGGCTGTGGTATGAGCTATGGTGTGGTTACATTCTGGATTATATTAATTTGTCTTCTTATTGTCTTGTCTTCAATTTCAATCCTATAGAGAGGATTCTGAAATTTGTTTTTATTGTCTTCAGCCTAGTGGTGCTCCTGTCCAAACTTATGGCTATGGATACAGGGGAAGGGGACGTGGAAGAGGAATTGGGGTAATACTTCTGTTGATATTTCATTTTACAGTAGGGTTTCTGACCTCCTTATAAGTATAAAACCAATGAAACTGTTGGGGGATTTGAACATGTATATCTAAATTTTAAAAGGTTTCCCAAAGTAATTTTGAGGTGAGGTCTTTTGTGGCTGATATAATGGTTTGTTGACCGATTTAGATGGGGTAGAATTATATTTTTAATAAATCTAATTAGTTCTGTCTCATGAATTTTGATTTTTTAAGTTATTTTTAAATTACTGATCTTCATAACCTGTATAGTTGAGTTGTTGAAACTTGAATCATTGCTGCGCAGACTTTGCGCCCTGTCACAAAATTCACTGAAGATTTTGATTTTACTGCAATGAATGAGAAGTTCAAGAAGGATGAAGTATGGGGTCATCTTGGTAAAAGCAATAAATCTCATTCAAAAGAGAGAGATGGAGATGAAAATGTCAGTGATGAAGAGTACATTGAAGATGAAGACAATGGTGAAACATCAAAACTTGAGATCAAGGTAGTTTTTACCTTTATGTGTACATATTGAAGCTGACTTCTAATTCTGTGCTTGTCTTTATGTTGGACAATGTTTGATCCTGATTTTTGTGGTTTCTACAGCCTGTCTATAATAAGGACGATTTCTTTGATTCCCTCTCTAGCAATGCACTTGATAATGATTCACAGAACGGAAGAATTAGATACTCAGAGCAACTTAAGCTAGATACTGAGGTATGTGTATCTTGGTTAGTTTGACACTATATTATGGGAATTTTTTAACGTATAATAATTTATGGTGCAGACATTTGGGGATTTTACAAGGCACCGTGGCGGTCGAGGGGGCCGTGGTCCTATGCGAGGTGGTGGTCGTACTCGCGGTGGCTACAGTGGTGGCTACAGTGGAAGGGGGTATGGCTATGCAGGAAGGGGAAGAGGAAGGGGGGGTGGTCAACCGTACTTCATAGGCGGCAGTTAGTATTTTGGCTGTGTTATTGTGGGGAAAGAAGGCTCCGCCACCCACCAAAGCAGCATTATTATCTAGGGCTATGCCCCAATAGTTGTTTTTTTCTCTGTTTCAGTTCATCCAAAGAATAAGTAGGACTTTATTTTTTCCTGTCTGTGCTGTCTTCTTGAGTTACTCAAGAAACACCTGCTTTTGGTGGAGAGATATCTTTACCGTTTTATTTTTATTTAGCCTATAAAAGAGTCATAAATGTAGACTTTTTTTTTTTTTCCTGATGCAGACAGTCCATTCTGTTGCAGGGGTGCTTTCGGTGTATTTACGTGGTTTGCATTGTAAAAGCAAGCTACTGTTTGGTTACAGAAGTTGAGTGTGTTTGGGGCTTAGTTGCTGAGTTCCGGAAGTGATTTTGGCTGGCTAAAGTCTACTGAAAGTGCTTCTAGACTTGGTTGAAATCAATTTTAGGAGGTCTAGAACTTTTCTCCCCAAAAATATGGTTTGGTATACCTTAGTTGCACCATGCCCATTGCCAAGATCTCCTCCTTTTTTTTTTTTTTTTTTTTTGAGAATTATGGAGATGGTATAGAAGTGTTAAATCTTCTAAAGGAGTACATTTAATGGGCATAATATATAAAAGCATTTGTTCACCAGTTACGAGCATTTAATCTTGTTGGGATTATAAATTTTTTTATAAAATTGTGTATTTTTATTTAATTTATTCCAAACTTTTGTAATGGTTTGAGAAAAAACTAATAAAAGCATATGAATTATTGGACATTTTATGTTTCTAATACTATAAAGTAGTATTAAATGTTGCATAGTGATTTTAGGGCACTCGTTAAGATCTATATATAAATAATCTTATATTTTGATATTCAAACGATGTAGCTAAAACGTTTTTCGGATTTTGGAACCTCAAATCTAATTGGATTTAAAAAGAATTCATTTTATCTATCATAAAGCTAATGGTGTATCAAAATTCTGTTATAACGTCATCATTTTATGTATTATGTTATACGTATAAAATATACATTTTATATGTCTGAATTGAATTTCTTGGTTTTCTATTATATTTAAAATAAAATAAGTCATTAGTCAATTAAATAAAATAATTATTTTTAATATTGGTTAAACATTAGAATTTGTTTTCTAAAAATCAACCCTTTGAAATATATTGTCAAATAAAGCTTACTCTTTTACACACATATTCCTAAGGATAAAACTCAACATATATCCATAATTGGATAGAAGTAGCTATGTTCAACTCCAACAAGAAGAGGTTCATGTTTTGAGCTAATAAATTCATATGAATTCCCTTGTGCCACATAGTACAATTATTTATAAATCTTGTTATATTAAGATTTAGAAGTTGCTATTAGTACATTTGTGTCTAATTTATCTAATGGAATGTTGTAGTTCATGTCTTTAGTGATGGGTATAATAGTCTTTTTTCTATTCAAATTCTGTAGGGAAAGCATAGTAATCTACACTAGTCACTTGAGTAGAAAAGTAAAATTAAAGACAATTCCTAATATGCCATTGGTTCAAATGAAAAATGGCTCGTTGAAAAATACTTTGCCATTCTCTGTAATTTTTGGTACAATTTGATTTCCCAAACACTGGGACTTTTATTGAAAATTTTTTATTACACACATTCATAGGGAAAAGCCATAAAAGTTATAACTGACTAACTTCTGCTTGACACACACAACTTTTATTTTATACTATCAATCTCTTATACCTCCATTTTTAGAAATAGTGTATTTATTCATTCCTTCACAATTTCTCTCATCACTACACAATAAGATAATTGAATTATATTATTCTTACTTATTAAAACGGGATTAATTTAATTCAAATTATATATGTATAATAATAAGGATTAAATTGATCCCGCCTGTAAGTAAGATTTATTTAATTCAAGTTATAATATATATGTAATTGTGAAAAGAATATGTGAAGGGATAGAATTGAAACTAGCTCGTGTCTTTCTTATAAGGAGTACTTTGCTTAGGCCTCAAACTACTTGCAGGTAGCAACTAGGACTCTTCTTGGAGGAAGGGAAGGCCTTCTACCATGAAGCAAAGCTAAGTTATCAAAGAAGAGAACATCTCCTTTCTCCCATTTGAACTGTATGCTTTCTTCTTCAATAATTTCTCCACACCTTTTCACCACTTGGCTTGGAATCTCTGTTCCATCCGCCATTGTTGCAGAGCTAAGCTCCTTCCCATGCATGCCAACCACTGTGTTAAACCACATTCTTCTTCCTTTCCTTCCATCAAACACCCTTGTTAATGGCCTTGGTCCTAGTATTGTCTTCACCCCACCGTTTGGTAGCCACTCCATTTCCATCCCTAGAGCATTGGCCCTACAATAAGAAGTTGATAAATTTTAAGTGTAGATCCACAAAGATGATAATTAAGGATATTTTCACTGCAAGTATTCATTCACTATATGCATTTGATTAGAGTGCAGCATTACACACATTTAGTTGTCTTCTATTTTCTTGTGACTTAATTTTTTTTTTTTTTTTTTGGCGCATCATTCAATCAAATTTGTGCTGCTCCTCTGTTTGTAGGCCCCAAAATAACAATGAGAGAGAAATTGAGTAACACAGAAATAGCCCAAAAAGATAGAAATACAAAACTGTGACTCTTATGCATTAAGAGGGATATGTAATTAAGCTCAACCAAAATGTACTTTGGAAAGTATGAAATTAATCAACTTGGGTTCTTTTTTTTCCTTCCATCTGCTCTTTTCAAAATGATCACATTAATTTTGGTTCACTTAATGTTACTCATTACATATTTAGTAAAATTTGATTTAAGTTGACTCTAACTGTTTAGATTTTACTAAATGTATAATGAGTGAAATTGAGTGAGTCAAAATAAGTATGACTAGTATTATTGTTATATGAAAATGTTGAAAAATCTAGATAATTCTATATTTTCATCAGCACTCACAGGCAGTCATATATAATTGGTAAACTGACAATGGATGTTTGAGTTGTGGTGTTTGAAAGTAAAATACCTTCTCTCAGCTTCTTCTCTGTCGGAGGTACCAAAAGTATCTTCCCAGCCTCTACCTCTCATGGAGGATGTATCATTCTTACTAAGAGCTGTGAATGAGTACTTCAAACCCTTCTTCTCCATTTCCTCCACTGCTTCTGGATACTCCTCTAACATCTTTTCTGTCACTTTGAAGCTTGGAACAAATGGGGTCTGCCCACCTTCAGGAGGTGGTACCTCACAGAAGAGCATAAGCTTTTTGGGATATTCCTTAATCTGGTCATTTTTTTTTAAAACATTTAAAAAAAAAAAAGAAAATAAAGAAAAAAAATAAGCCCACCTGAAAATATGAATATATACTAATAATAAGTAATTCAAGTAGTATCAACCTTAATTTTGACCAAGTATATCTTGTAGAATCTGGTGATTTAATCCCTCTGAATATTTCTGTTTTTCTTGTTAGATTTTTCCTCCTTAGATTACCAATCTAACGCATATATGATTGGCCTCCTCTTCTAAAAATTTTAATCAAAAAGTGCTCTTAAATATTCAAAGAGATGCAAGATGAGGTAAGAAGACTGATTTGTTTATGATATGATAGTGATATGCATGTTAAAGGATACTAGTTCAAAATATTATGTCATTCACTTCACATCATCACTTCTAGTCCCAATAACTATATGGAAATGCATAGAAGAATATTGCACAATACAATTATTAATATTCTGGATGGATCATCGTTTAATTTAGTGTGTCATGATGCTCTGGAACTATGTAGGTCAGAGTTTAAGATTGATTTGAAATTAATATTTATTTTTCTGTGAGGTCATACTGATGCTGACATTGTTTCTTTCTGGCCAATCATCTGCATATTTTGTTCTTGTCATGGAATCAGTAAAGGATCAAACAAATTGATGCAGATGTCACAGATAGGACTGAGCATATTTGACAAAAAAGAAGCAAAGAAAGGACAAAAACAAAGGTTGAAAATAGTAATAGTATTTATTTTTATGGTAAAATGGTGTATAAGACTCAGCTAATTTATCTCTGAGTGAGTGAGTCAAAGATATGTCATTCATGTTTGACTTAAGAGATTTACGAGAAAATCAATTTCTTAAGGTAGTAATAGCATTTATGACTGTTCAAATTCATTTATTACCATGTAAATCTCAAATTTTCAGTAATAAATCACAGAATTTGTTTCATTTTCTTTTATGCTGTTTTCTGATCAATTACAGCTCAAATGAGAAACAACAAGGCTGGTTTCAGAATTTGAACTGCATCTTCTAAGTGAATTAAAGCTTCATCGTTTTATCAGAAATTATTAATTAATATTAGACCAACAAAAAACATGTCACAGTGGCAATATAAACTTTTGACTGATCAACTTACCAGAACCATTTCATGGTGATAGTATATGAATTCTGAGAGAGGACCTTCATTTGCAGTCCACACTCTCTTGTAAACATGAGTCCTCGGAGCCGGTCCAACATAGCGGATGTCTTCCCATCCAAAGGTTTCAATGATTTCATTGAAATCCTCGGCATCCTTGACATCAAAACCTCGGAGAAGAACAGCACTGTTCTTGATGATCATTTGCTCAAACCAGTCCTTGTTGTTCTGCAGAGCCAACAGCAAAGATTCTATGTCATTTTTGCTGCTTTCTGGAGACTCAAGCACAAGTGGCATGGTTTCCCCATCTACTAGCTTCTGGCCTTCACATTTTCCCACCTTGAAGTCTTTGCAGGAAAATTCCATCTTTGTAGGTGTTTTTGTTTGTTTTTCTGGTATCAAATGTTTGTGTGGTGAATGGTTTTTGGGTTTCAAATGGGGGTTATATATAGTGGTTGGATTGGTAATTACAATGCTAGCATGATACGAGGCTGGCTTTGTCATCAACCTATAAAGATTCCTTCTTTGTTGTTTAGTCTTTGTCATCTTGTTTTGCTCAGGTAAAACCGGTTATAAGAATTTTTATAATTTGTCTCGGATTGAGCGGAATAGAACAAAGACTATTTTTCATATTTTTGATTAAATCGTCCATTTCTAGAGACACAGGCCAGGGCTTAGGGCTTATCCTTGTCCTCTTATCTTTACCTTGTGTTTAACTAGTATAGGTTTTTTTTTTTTTTTTTTTTTAAGGAAGGTGTGAATTTAAGATAGAGATAGATAAAAAAAAAAAAATTTGTTGAGAAATAGTGAATCTCAATAAAAACTATAGATCTCGTAATAGAAAATTATTTCCTTATTTTTTTTCAAAAATAAAGAAAATTAATAACAAGAAAAATGAGAGAATTCATATCCAAATAACAAATTTACAAAAAGACAAAAAAAATAAAAATAAAAAGGACATCTGTCAAAAGTTGAGTTTTGAAATTCACTGATGATCACTTGTGTTAGAAGGCATTTGCCAATTGCATTGCCCTTCCTATTCCTAAAAATTTGGTTAAATAAGTATTAAAAAAATAAGAAATCTGCTGGCTGCACTAAGAAAGTGGATTAAACCAGCAGCTATTTTTGCTGGGTCCAAACTCCCAACAACCAAACATACACAAAAGGACTAAGTCAGACTGCTGAGAATAGTAACATAACTCCTAAATGTCACAAGGAATCTACAAAAGATTTGAAAGATATGACAAAATTGAAATACATGGATCAAGCCGAAGTAAACCAACTTGGTGCGTATCATCAACTTAGTTTTCAAGGTTTGCAATTCAATCAATTAATAAATATGCACCAATATGGTGGTTTCCTCTTCAGACATCCTGAATCCCCAAGGCTTCTTGTAAATCCCAAAAAACAAATGGTAAATAATTAAATGCTAAGTAAACTTTAGAATATGCACTTGTGGTTATTGATGAAGCTAAGTAATGACTTATATTGCATGGCAGATTGTCATACGCTGGCTGGCTCAATTAAAAAATAATTGAATAATTATCACACACCGACATGAGATTGATCCCGGCCTTATTGTAGATAAACCAAATAGATTTTAAGTCTTGGATTAATTTGATTCTCTGGTTGATTGTTACAACTTACAAGAAAAGAAACTATATTGCTCATCCAATTATAGCATTCTTGAAGGGCTCACGTCTTGTTATTTACATCCTGTTTTACATTCATCACGCCATAAATCTTCATAATTAATTGCTGGACAAATTAATTCAATCTCTTTCGAGAATAGGTCTACTT
>JANHAO010009319.1:0-18480 GCA_026873985.1 Saraca asoca
TATTGTATTCTTTAATCCCTTTCTATTCTATTTCTTTTTATTTGAGATTTCTAGGATTTAGAAATCTGAATAGGTTTAGAAGAGCATGTTTCAATTCTTCTAAGTTAGCAAGAAGCCTATGTAATTTCTTATGTATTTGATGTAAATTGGCATTTTAGGAGCCTGGTAAATCTTGATAATTTAGTTTAGTTTTTAATTGAAAAGGTCTTTTAGTTAAGAAAGATCAAGTGGAGTAGACTTAAATTACGGTTTCAATTCAAGTTGAAGGACTTTAAAAATTTATGTTTTAAACTTCTTTTTCTGCACTTATATTTTGTTGTTCTTGTTACTACTTTTATTACTTTTCAATCTACTGCATATCTTAATAAGAAGAGTTAAAATTAAATAAGGTGTATACAAATTCCCCAATGGAAAAAGGGCAAGATCTGCTTATTTTTTGCAATTAAATTTTTACTGGGACCATCAGATAGAAATTAGAGATACAAAGGAAGAGGTTAATCTTCCCTTTGCATCTTATTTAGTTATAAGGTTGATTATAGCTAGTTGAAGGTGTATTGAATTCTTTATATATCTCCAGGTTATGAGGTTGATCATAATCTTGATGAGATAAAAGAATTGTTATATCTAGGTTAGCAAGATCTCAGTTTAATTCTTGTGCAGTAGGTTTTACAAGAGTCCAATGTAAATCTTGTTGTACGAACTAGCCAAGTTAAAATCCTATTGTAGTTAATAAAAGAGGTCATCTGGTTGAGGATTAATTCAATAGATGTAGACTTTAATTGCTATTTTAGTTAAAGTTAAACCATTTTAAAAATTATAATGTCTTCATTGTTCTTTACAATTCTTTATACTCTGTCATTTAACTTTATTGCATAATTGTATTCTGTTATGCTGGAAATGCTATAATGTTGAAACTATTTAACCACTAAAACTGTTTAATTGTTGAATTAAATGTTTAACTACATTCCCATATAATTTGTCTCACTTGCTTAATTGATTCTAATATTCAATATCAAATTAGTCACTCCAATTAAGATCCTGATTATCTAATTAACTTCTAAATACAAAAACAATTTTTATAAAGACTTCCACTTTTACAATTCAAAAAGAATCCAATTTATTTTCAAAGAGAGTATACAATTTACAAATGTAAAAAAGGCAAGATCGTTGCACTCTTGATATATTTTTTAGGACCTACATTTTGCATCTAGTGCTAAGACATCTATATATGTGTGAACACTTTTAAGTTTGTACATTGAAGCTTTGTGAGAGCAAATAATGTAATAACTGAGATTAAACTTAAAAGGGTAGTGAGACATCAGGGGAGTTTCTTCTAGATTAGGCACTATGTATGTGTCAGCTGATTGATTTATTTCAACTTAAATGTTCAATGTGTACAGACCACTATTTAGTGCAATATATAAGCTACAAAAACATAACCTTATCTATCATTCTATATTACTCTCATTACCAAAATATTCAACCCAAATCCTTACTATTCATTACCTAGACCCTAGTCTCAATAGAACAGAGGTTAGAATGGTTAGAAAATAATGGTTTCAAGTAATTTTGGTATTGGTGCCAGAAACATTCAAGCTAAAATTGAATAAACTAAGATAGCATAGTATGTGTCTCTGCTAAGAATGGTTGAAAAGAGCCATAGTATGCATAAACTATACACTTCAATCCAAAAACAAAGGTACTCTCCTAAAACTTCAATCCATGAGATTGCATCCCTCTCAAGCATTTCATCAAACACCCTTCTTGTAATGTCCAACTCATAAGCTCTCACATAGGCAACAAGTAACCCTGACTAAGTTACAACATCCACACCAATAGTCTTCAAAAAAATTGGCAAGCTGAGACAGGTACTCCCTTCACATCATACAAATGTATCAATGCATTTTAAACAAACAAATGTGAACAAAATCCAAACTCATACATAGCACAATGAATCTCATCAGAACCTAAAATTAAAGGCAAATTAAATTTCAAAACAATGACTTCACATTAAAATAAAATTACTTCTTTGTACAAATTAGCCAAGAATTCACTTTTAAACCTTTAATTTTCAAAGCAAAAATTTTCACAGAAAATCACAAACCCAAAAAATTAACTTGAATACACCCTCTTTGTTCTTCCTTCAAAAATTACTCTAGAAACCCTCTGTACACTTGAAAAATATATAAGCTACAAAGAACCAATGTTAATCACATCATAGAGCTCTATACACTCAAAAAAACATACCCAAAAGACATTGTAATGTAGCAGACACAAAAAAAAAAACAAAGTAGAATTGGTGAAGAAAAAAATACGAACCTTCAATGATGAGGAAAAACTTGAATAGTGAAGAGAAAATTGTCCAATGAGTGATTGTTGTAGAAATCTCACAAATTAAAGGGTAAAGTGAGTTGCAAGTTGCAGAAAAATGGTTATGGTTTTCAGGCAAAAGGCAAAGCATGACAAAAGACTGATTAGGGTTTGTTTGAAGAGAAAAAGGAAGTCAACTTTTACTATTGCAGCACATTCTTAATGGCATTTTTGATACAACCACCATTAAACATTTGGTACTTAGCAGTGGTTTTAACACAATTGTCGTTAAATATTTGATACTTAGTGATGGTTTTGACAAAACTATCGTTAAACATTTGGTACTTAGTGGTGGTTTAACAAAACCATCATTAAAAACTGCCTGTAACATTTGCTTTTTGCAAGCTTTGAACCCAGGTCACTTTATCCACATCTTTAGTAGTAGTTTGGATGAACCACCGCTAAAAATGCATTTTGTTGTAGTGAATGGAGCTTGGTTCTTTATTGAACGTATAAGTGTTAGGTTCTATACATTTACATAAATTGATTTACATTCACTGATATATTATTTAGAAATTGATGAAATTAATATTTAGATATGAGTTCCAAATTTGAATTGACGCTATACATGGATAAAAAGTGTTGTAGGACACTTGATTAACAAGATGAGAGCAAACCATGATCTACAATTTTGTCTTACTGACTTATGTCATCTAGATAGTGTTATGAAATTCTTATTGCATCCATGAAAACTATGGAATCCTACTTAAGTTTTTCCCTCTGATCCTCAAAGACATGATAGTTCTGAGACCAAAAAAAGAGCACTTAGTCTTGGAGTCTGTGTTAGGATGATTATAAGTAAATATCAAGCTCTAACAATCTGAAAATACAGCTTTTTCAGTAAATGAGCTCATCGAAGAGGAAGATGGCTTTGCTGGTGTATTTCTTGGTATTTTATTTTGATATTTAAGAAAGTTAAAGTCATTTCTCTTATGTATTATACTTCACTTTGTTTTCCTTTCATTTTTTTCTTATAAAACCCCTAAGAGCTATTAAGGAAAAGCCATCATACTGAGTATCCAAATAAGAAAGAAAATTTCTATTTATACAATCTTTCATAATTTACACACATGAAAAAATTTGTTTAAAATTGATTGCATCAGTTTAACATAGATTAAGCTAGTTTTAAACATATTATGTTGCTTTATATGTGTGAAATGCAAAATGCAGTGAAAAAGTAAGTTGTGCAAATAGCACTACTCAAATAAGAAGTGAAATCAAGTGATATACTTAGAGATAGAATAAATTCCTACAACTACTAGTTATATAGCATAACACTAATATTTATTAGTTAAACTCTTGAATGTATGTTAATATCTATCTTATTTTTTCATATTATATCTCACTAGTTCAATTACTGATTATTTTATCATATTTCCTTACTTTCAAAACATAAGTATGAGATCATGAAAATCTTACAAGAAAATAAGCATGTAGTTGGAATGACTAGAGATGGTGTAAATGATGCACCCGCTATAAAGAAAGTAAACATTGGAATTATTGTATCAGACTCCATAGATAGAGCAAAGCCATCACCAACACCTAACAATTGGAAGTTGCTTGAGATATTTGCAACTGGACACTTACCTTACTTTGTTCATTGTCCTCTTCTACTGGATGGTTGTTAAGACTACTTTCTTTGAGGTACTAAACTTCACATTTCTCTTTTCTTTTTATTCTTCTTACCTAGAGGGATGATAGGTAAACAATTTCTCCCATTTCATGGAAGTTGAACTTCTTGAGAAATTCTACTTCCTCCATCTTGCTAGTTAATGATCAACCAAACAACACACCAATCTATTACTTCCTAGAAAGTTGTATTTCCCATGCAATTTTTTATCAACCAAAAAACCTCTAAATGTTAATTTTCTCTTTTGCCTTTCTTTTATATATTCAAACATATTTAGATTATTGGTTAATTTGATAATTTTTGAACCCTTAGTAGTGTCTTACAATATCTACACTACAAGTCCTTATGAAGCATAAATAACCATTTTTTAAAAAATGTAAAAGAAAGGGAAAATATTACATACAAGTGTGAATTATGTGAATTATGTCAATTGTTATATTCAAGAATTTTAAAACTTTGTTAGTAGTCAGCATTAATATTTCCTTGGTGAACTTACTAATCAGCATTCTAATGAAGTTGAAAAGCAATTTCTTGTAATCTATATTGTTGTTTAATTAATATGGAAAGAAAGCAAAATGACCAAAAAACTTAGTCTTTTACCCAAAAAAGCTATAATCATAGAGTAAACTTTGTGAACAGGAAATAGGTGCAGCAATCTTCAGGACAACATGAGTACTTCATTTCTCAATCAACAATTGAATGCTTTTTACTTGTAAATAAAGTTTGAGTTTTAGCAAAATCACTCAAAAAAATATGTTGAATTATAGCGGGTGTCATTATAGACACTTAAATTTAGCATACAACACAATTCTAAGTTCATTCAAATCTTGTCAATATATCTTGCATACTGATTCTCACAATAGCAAATAGTTCAACTTAACTTTTGCCTGCATGTAGTGGCGCAAATATAGCTCAATCAAAATTTTCTAGTAAAGCTTGAAGAAAAGTGATTTTAACTTGTAAACTCATTGTTGCAATCCCTACTCCAACTAGGAATAAGGCATATCAGTCTTTCAATATAACCAACATAGAATATAAATATAAATGAACCCTCCAAAGTGTATACACTCATAGATATAAATTTTACAATTCCATGTCAAGCCCATGACGACTACGTTCCTACAACGGGTAGATTAGAAGCAATCAAAGCCTTGCTCTGCTCAGAAGACATTAGAAAAGAGAAACATTTGAGCCATTATAATAGTCAAAGAATTCTCATTGAAGTTAGTATTAAAGGCTTATAAATAGAGTAGTTAGAGTTGATGCTAGTACAAAAACTTATATTACTCAAACTTTCTTACAAGTTATGTTAAATAAAGCTTTAAGTGGAGCCTGCAAAGGACAACCCCTTTGGTCTAAGATTCCCTTCTATATAATAGTGTTCACTATTAACCAATTTCAACAAGAAAATAGAGATGATAAAAAATGAAACAAAAAGGGTAAATACTTAGCAATTTGTTATAAATATGTTCAAACATAAAAAAATCATACTAGTAAAAGCACATCTACAGTTTCAAGAATTCGAAGGACCTTACTACTTTACTACTTTGGATTTTGAAAACTTTGTTAAACATCACATGCTCTCCTCTATCTTGTTGCCATTTTTTCATGAAGGCAAACATTAACTTGATAAAACCTTAAAACTTTGCCTAAGTAGGCAATAGAGCATATCAAGTTCACTATACATTGAAGAACAAGGTATAACAGGGCAACTAGTGACAAACATTCTTATCACTGTCAACAATGAAATCCATGCAGATTGCAATTTCTCCTCAAAACAAGGGTAAATTGAAGCATAGATTAAAACAACAATTAAGCCTTATTCTATTATATGACATCGGCTACATGAATCAAATGATGCCATTGTACTATACCAAATACGATATCTTTTGTTAGACCATTAAAGCTATTAAAGCATAGCATAACATAGATTATAGTTTTGAATTTTTCAATTTGTGATAGTATATTTAAAAGTCAATTTTTATTATACTAGATACTTAATATATATTAAGTGAACCCAAGTTTTAATAATATAAAATCTAAAAATCACATTTAATTATTGTACTTTATTTATCTGTATACACTTCTAAATTTAATTTTCATAACTTAACTATATTTTTTACACTCAATATTTTCCAACCACATCCTTTTTCTATTTCTTTTTTCATTCTTTCTTTTTCCTTTTCTCCATTTTCCTAATGTCTCTGTCTTCCCTATTCTTTCCCCTTTCTCTCGTGTCCAATTAATAGTGACAAGTTAGGCTACTCAATAAGTAAGTAACATAACATAAAAAAAAAAGGATTTAGCACCATAAAGGCATAAATCATCCTAGTTTTTTTTAATTGTTTATGTAGGCACATGAAAATAATTAGCACTCAAATTTTTTGGCCACTGAGTTTATTGTCTCACCAATAAATTAACACATAACATAACTGTAATCAAACCATAAATAGAAACACACAGAAACAACCCCAACATCACAAGTTGAGAGAATTGAGTCAATTGACATAGTTATGTGATGTTGAAAGTCATCAAGGAATACAAAGAAATAGGAGAAGTTCACATTTGAAAATAATCACATTATTAGGCAAAATTCAAATAGTATACTATTTGATAGAAAAAAAATCATGAAATTATTAAAGAATGGATAATACATGAAAATGAAAAAAAAAAGGGTACTATTCAATGCTCTTTTTACATATTTCAAAATGGAATGATTATAGAACATAAAAAAATTATCACTGAAAAAGGATTAAAGAAGATAATCATTAAACAGATGAATCAAATACAATTCTTAATGATTTGCACACCTTGGATATTATCAAACATGGGCCTTTTGAACAGCTAACTCAACATTGGCAAATTTATTGAAACTAAAGCATTTATTTTTGGAATTCCACAGCCCGTAGAATGGATTTGGCCTCAAATTAAGAAAGTAATATTTGATAATTTCTAGTCTTGTTATAGGAGAAGGTAAGATTGTTTGACAACTGTCACAAAAAAAATAAAAGTAAAAATTAAGCAATTAGCAAATGAATTATGCAATACTATTAAAACTACTCAGTCAAACAACCATAACTATACAAACATAAAGTAGCAGAGTAATAAATTATCTCAGTTTCATTATTGCAAGGCATAATAACTTCATAGGTAAAGGGGGTTTGTTGTTACTAAACTACTAGAATACCTATCATAAGATATGAAGAATGAAATATAGATTTGAGAAAGAGATTCCTCAATTCAAATTTTATGGAGATTACACCATTACAAGTATGGAATTCAATATTCATCTAAAATGAGATTCTAATCAATAGTAACAAAATACGAGATGCCATGTAATATATAGTATCAATGCATAAAAAGGGAAAAACAATTGTGAATGCAAACACTTGGTTTTGCTTATCAAATTCATTACAAACTTCATGTACATTCACCATGACCTCAAGCTCATGTTCAAGCCATTTTTGGAGGGATTTTTCATCCATTTACAAATATAAATAAAGTTAAAAGCCATGTCAGGAAATTTTTTAAAAATAATGAATCATAACTTCAACATCATTATTATATAGAACCAAAATCAATCTGCTAACCTATTTTAGAATTACATAAAAACATGATCTCCTTGGATACTTAAGAAAAATATTGTTTCACTTATGGATGGTTATGTAACCAGAAATATTGGTATTTCAGTTTAAGTAAACTAAAGCAAATTGGTATTTCCCTTGAATCACTTATAAAAAATTAATCCATAGCATATTAACTTACCATACTAAAAAACCCTAACTACAACCATCTTGGATGAGGGCAATTGTGTTTTCTACACAAGGAATTTAGAAATCCTAATTTCAACTCCGAGCACGGAATCCAAAACCCCAATTTTAGCTCCAAGCATCTCACATACTCCTACAACTGTGAAGCATTGCGATGAAGATGAAGGTGTATCCCATTCATATGATCACTAATTAAGGGACCATTTTGCAATTCTTAATTATGTGCTTTAGACCTTTTGTCCGATCATCCTCATCCTAGCCATCAATGGCCAATATTGCAACTTAGAGCATATGGAAGTAAGGATTACACCACCTCATCAATTGTATGTCATGCAATTGTTACACCACACAACCCCCATTTTTAATAAATAATGATAAAGATTTGTAAATAACTCATGTTTTGTTATATCAATTTTCAAGAGTAAATTGAAGCAATAAGCATGGCATAAAAATTTTAGTAATAGTGTCTTATGAAACTATTGAAATTAAAGATTTAATATAAGAAGGGATGAATTGGTTTTTAAATTTTATACTATTTTTCAATTCAAAACCATTTTTTCAACTAACAACACATGTGGAATTCAAGATTAGCAACGTTAAAACCAAACACAAACCAACTAACAATCCATACACTAGTCCATATCAATATAAGCAATAATTAAACATGCAAATGTTGGAATTTAAAGAGCATAGGGATAAAGAGATGCAAACAGAGGATTTATAATGGTTCCCTCCTGAAGATATGTTCCAAGGTATTCATTTATTCTTCAGGTTTTACAAGCTTGAGTTTTACTTCACTATTATTCCTCAAGGTTTCAACAGACTTTTTGGATTAGGTTGCTTAACCCTTAGCCCACTCCTTTCCATTTTCTAGACTGGCATGGTTCTTTATCCCCCTTAGCTTTCCCTCTTTGTCTTGTTGTTTTTGTTTCTAATTTCCTTATGTAATGGAAAAAAAATGAAAAAGTCATTTGAGAAGCCTCTTACAAAGGTATGATTGTTTGATACCCTAACCCTTGAGATTCCTCATTCAAAACTATCTAGTAGTGCCTCACTCTAGCTCTCCCTTGAGATCCCACACCTAAGCGAAATTACCTAAAAATTGAAGTGGATGAAGGTGTATGAAGCAAGAACTCAAAAGTTCAAATACAAGTTAAAGCTATACAAATTAGAAATTGATTAAATTAGGATAAGTAAGTAAAGGGATGAAATCTTGTGAAAGCACTTGAGAAATTTGAATATTAGGCTTATAGTGCAATGAAAGATGGCTCAAGAATATTATGGTATCATCATGAGACAAATGAGAGCATTTCAATTCAAATTTGTTGTTACTATCATAATCGAGATAGCCTAATTGATTAACAAGCATAGAATTTAAAAAAATGAACTACCTAATTATTACACTAGAAGTGACACCTTTGAAATGTCCAATTTCAAGCCTTAATCAATTTGGTTATTAATTAGCTCCCCTATAAAGGTTCTTAACTGATTTCTTGGGTAAAAATACACCTAATTGGTTAGCCCTTATAACCAAGGATTTTTTTCAATATAGAAAATAATTTCTTTTTAGAAATTAGTCAAGTGATTTATACCTTGATTTTGAGTTAACTAATCACATTTCCCAATAAGAAAAACAAGTAAAGTATTTTAAAATATTAGGAAGCATTTTTGATAAGTTTTTCAATAAAAACAAAGGCTAATTTCAAATAGAAACGCTTTAAAAACTTTCAAAACAATTTACATAATTTCCCTCAACCTTTACAAAAGGTTTCTAAGCCTATAACTAGGTTTTCAAGCACTTCAAACTCTTCCTAGAAAGTTTTTGAACACTTTTTGCACCAATTGCATAAATAAATCATTTAAAACTCAACTAAAATAATTTATTCTCATCAAAACCAAATAAAAACATTTTGAGACCAATGGCTTCGTCAACTATATCCCTCTTTTTGATGATGACAAACCACTTTGAGGTTAGAAAAAAAATCAATAAACAATTAATCAAGAATATTGCATTCAAGTAAGAAACTCGCCTTAAAGCCATTAACTCTCCCTTAACACATGTAAATCAAATCCAAGCAAACCAAGAATAATTCTTCATGTAACTCAAAGCATACATGTTCTGCCTTTTTTAGCAACAATAATAGAAAACCAATATACCAAGAAAAGCCAAAAGAGCAAGAGACAAAAAATATAATCAAAGTCATTCATAATATGAAATTAAACCATAATAACCATTATGATCCAACATAAAGTTAAAACACGGTTAACATTTTACATAAAACTATCATAAATTCAAAGATAATGCTCGTAAAGCAACATAGATATAAATGGAGATAAGGAACTATGGTAATAATGATAAAAAGTTAAAGGATAAGATCATTCATAAGCTTGTTGATCTCACTTAAGAAGGCACCTATGGTGTTGAGGTGGGCATGGATGTTGCATGTTTGAAAAATGAATGTTTGACAAATCTAAGAACCTCAATGTGAATCACATCAATCCAATCTCCAAAGTGTTCATGAAACACATCAAACCTCTTAGAACATGGTCACTTAGAATTGAGTTTGAGATAATTGCATTTGTTGAATTATGCTTAAGATGCCCTTAGAATTTTCATCAAGTTTTGAAGATCCATAAGAAGTAGCAGTAACACGTATTCATTTCTTCCTCCAACACCCATTTACAAGCTCAAGGTCTATCCTCTTTATATTGATTTCTATAGTCTGGTTGCTTGTGTTGACAAGAATCACATTAGTTTTATACTTGAGTTTGACCAAAAAAAGGAAAATAGTAACCCTAGGAAATAAAAGTATAAAGTGTGACTAGATAAGGAGAAAAAACAAAGGTGTATGAGTTTGTGTTGTATATTAGTGTTTATAGTCAAATATTAGTATGAGCAACCAAAGAAGTGGAAACTTTCAATAAGGATGACTCAAGTTTGATCCCAAACAAAGTGTATCATCCAATAGTATAAGACCAACATATTTAGCTTCTTGTTAGATAGAAGTATATTTTAAGTGACAAAGTTTTTGATTGATTGCTTTACATGAGTTATTGGGTTCTTAGGTTCAATTAATTAATTGTAGGCCCATACCGTTTCCATGAAAATTGCACAAACATTTTTTTATTAGTAATATATAATTAATTAACATGTTGTCAAAATAATTTAGCATTTAATTTCTTTTTTATATTTGCATATGGAAAAAATATTTAAAAATACTAACCTTAAGACTATGATGTGCACTAATAAAACGGCTCTAGTAATGAAGTTTCAATAAAATATAAAAATTGAAAAATTTGATGCTTTGGGTTAGTCACATTTTCATTATATTTAGTTTCTTCACAAAATCAGAGGAATAAAAAATGAAATAATGCATTGAACCCATTACCAAGATACCACTGGAGTTTCATTTCTAATTTTAATTTCTTTAACTGACAATGCTTGAGATTCACAAGTGCATCTTCAATTTGCATTGTATCTATGGGTATGCTCTCTATCATCTTTTTAAGACTATAACAAATTGCAATTTGCAAAATATCCTTTTTATGACAAAAGAACATCAATTGGATCATGCAATAAGATAGCTACTAATTTATCCTAAGCAAAAAAAGATGGAGCAAGATTTTTTGTTTTTTGCAATGCACAAAACTTGCACAAATAATTTCAAATTTTTTTTGCAATATGGCTCTTAATTCATATTTTATATGCAATTACCATAAATATCAATTACTTCCTTTTGAAAGGCACATTCTTTATATAGAGGCATAATGAAAGACAAGCATGATACTATTATTTAGTAATTGAAAAAGACAACATTAAATTTTACATTCCTAAATAATGATTTTTCTTTCAATATGATAGTCCTCATTCCTATCCTAAAGCTAACATATAGGGGGATAAAAGAATTCGTAAATATTGGCCCATTCCACTTTATGATTGTATTTTGAAGATAAGACACCAAGCACGATACCAAAAGATCCTATAGTGTAATACATATAGATCAAAATCATATTCACTTCTGTTAAAAAAAATCATATTCACTTGTTGAAAAAAAAATTATATTTTGCATATAATTTTAATTATGGATTATAAATATGCAAAAAAAATCAAATATTGAGGCCTAGAATCCACAACATCCTACATTTGCCTTCAAAACCAAAGGTGACTTTGATGTTGAGAATGACAACAATGATGCTAATGTATCCTGTAAGTGTTAAAGATGCCAGAAAACTAATAGTGGGGTACCATTGATGGTAGATTATATGACATAACTTGATATTTCATTCTAGTAATCAATTTTTATGAAAAACCCAAAAAGAAAGAATATTACTAGTAAAATGTTTTGTGCTACAACAGATATTGTGGCTATTATGATTAACATCAGACTTATGATCCAATTTTAGTTTAGTTGTTGGTGAAATAGTTGATGGCCTTGCAATGAAGCGGTTATATTGATTTTTGGTCTATCATACAACTGATCAATAATCCCACCAAGAGTTATAATGATTGAACCTATCAACTTTACTTGGCTGGGTTGATCATAGATCATAACAAGTTCTAATGAGTCTAATCTGATATGTACATAAATGAAACAAATTAAAGCATATTATTCATAAATGGACATGAGGTGTGAGTGAGAGAGAGATTCTTATATAAAAATAGTGTGCAAAAGTTATGTAGAACCAACTAATCAATTCATTGTTATAAGAAAAAAAGTAAGTGGGAGAAATTTTATTAATAATACTTTTATATCAATAATAATGAAGTTATTAGTTGAGCCTAGCAATTTTTGAACACTAAGTCTATAAAAGATTCTTCTGTAAAATTAATGTGAAAAGTCATAAAGGTTAGACCAATCCCTTCGTTATTACCAACGAAAAGTAAGTGAGAGAAATTTCATTAATAATACTTTTATATCAATAATAATGAAGTTATTAGTTGAGTCTACCCAATTTTTGAACACTAAGTCTATAAAAGAACTTCTTATTAGTGAATATAAGGACATGATCAACCAAGCTACAAAAAATGTTGAGGCAAGAATGACATCATACGTATAAGTAGAAAATCTAGCCAGTTTGAACTTAAGACCATTGTACATAAAATTCTACACTATCACTTTCCTATTTAAGTATTCAAAACTTAAAAGTGTCTAAAATGGGCTACATAAATCAAGAATTGAAGAAAAAATTAAGATTAAAATCCAACCAATTAAAATTAAAGGAGATAAAGTAAATTTTTTTCGAAAGAAAAAAAATATAAGATTGAACAAATCAAAATAGTTATGCTTTAATTTTTCATGTTAGCCAATTTCAATGACAAATTATAGTAGTAATAACTTGAATGTGCTTAAGATGATAATTCATATCCCAATTTGCTCTTTAAGATTGAGAATTACAAGTATAAATATGAACAATTTGCATTTCATTATAATAATTGAACGTTTATTTTCTTTTTTATATTTTCATTATGCATAACACCAAAAGAGCATGCAAAAAAGAAGTTAAAAGAAAAACACTAGAATTGGGTTTATGATGTACACTAGCAAACCTACTCTAGCAATTAAATTTCAATAAAATGTAAAAGCTAAAAATTTGGTACTTTGTAGGTCACTTTTTCATTATATTTTGTTTCTTCCCTAACTGAGAAGAATCAAAACTGCGATAATAGATGGAACTTATGTTCAAGATATCGTTGGAGTTTCATTCATAATTTCAATTTCTTCAACTAAAAATATTTCAGTTTTAGGACTAACAAGCTTTTTTTCAATCGACATTATATCTATAGTTTTGGTCTCCATATTCAAATTTCTTGTCACTATAACAAATTGCAATTTGCAAAATATCACTTTGTTGACAAAAAACCTCAATTTGATTGTGTAAAAAAATTGATTTGTCACAAACAAGGAAAAAAGGAGCCAGATTTTTTATTTTTTATGACACATAAAATTTACACAAATAATTACAAAATTTTCATACAATAAGGCTTTTAATTCATATTTTATATTTAATTACTATATATATCAATTATCCCCTTTTGAAAGTGTATATTCTTTATATAAGGGTGCAATGAAAGACAAATATGATATTTATAATTTGTAATTGAAAAGGCAATATCAAACTTTACCTTCCTAGATAAGGATTTTCCTTTAAAATGATAGCTATCATTATTGTCACAAAGATTGCAAATGGGGCAGAAAGAATTGTAAATATTGAACCCTTCTACCTTATGATCATATTCTAAAGATAAAACTCCAAGTATATACCTTATGACCCTATATAATAATATATAGTAATCAAAATTATATACACTTGTTGAAACAAATTTATATATTGTAAATAACATTACTTATGGAATATAAGTATGCAAAATATCTCATATTAAGGCCAAAAACCCACAAGATTCCTTGTTTGCCCTTAAAACCAAAAGCCATTCTGACATTGAGAATGACAACAACAATGCAAGTGTATCCTATAAGTGTTAAAGGTGCCAGAAAGTTTATAATAGGATATCATTGATGGCAGGTTATATGCCATAGTTTTATATTGCATTCCATTAACCAATTTGCATAAAAAAACAAAAAAGAAAGAAACTTAATAGTAATATGTATTGTACCACAAAAGATAGTATGGCTATCATGATTGGCATCAAACCTATAATCCAATTTTGCTTTAGCTATTGTTGAAATAGTTGATGGACTTGCAATGAAGTGGTTATATTGATTGTTGGTCCATCATACAACTGATAAAAAATCCCACCAAGTGTCATGATGATTGAGCCTATTAGCTTTACTTAGCTAGGTCAATCATGGATTATAACATGCTTTAATGAGTCTAGTCATCATATGTATGTAAATGAAACAAGTTGAAGCATACATTATTTATAAATGGATGTGAGGAGTGAGTGAGTAAGGGATTCTTAATAAACTCAATGTGCAAAAGTTAGGTAGAATTAAGCAATCACTTCATTGTTATCAATGATAAGTAAGTAAAAGAAATTTCATTAATAATACTTTTATATCAGTAAAAATAAGGTTTAGTTAAGTCTACACAATTTTTGAACACTAGGTCTCTTCTATAAACTTAAGTGTGCAAAAATTATGAAGAATTAAACAATCACTTTATTGTTATAAATGAAAAGTAAATGAGAGAATTTCATTAATAATATTTTTGTATAAATAAGAATGAAGTTGTTATTTAGGTTTATCTAACTTTTGAACATTAAATCTATAAAAGAATTTCTCATTAGTGAATATAAAGACATAAGCAACCAAGCTACAAAAAATATAGAGGCAAGGATGACAGTAGATGTACATGTATAAAATCTAGCCTGTTTGAACTTGAGACTAACATACATAATATTTTGCTTAAATTACTTTGACCTTTCATATGCTTTGCCTAAATTATATGGACCTCTATGCACATCCAAAATATACACAAACTTCCCTTTCATTTTAAAAATGCGCTACATAAACGTTGTTAGAGTTATCATTAAATGCCAATTTAAAGGCTCCAAAACCTATAATATCCTTGTAACTGAGATAAAAATAGGTCTTCAATTTCCTAATCATCATCATCATAATCTTCTTTAGTTACCTAAAAACAGTGAGCCTTTCTCTTCTTCTATTTTCTTACTTTCACCACTTTTCTTACTTCCTTTATTTTTGAGTTTATATTTTTAATTTTTAATTGCAATGGTATTATAAATTTGTGGATGTCCTTAACTAGTGTCAACACGGAAGGCTTGATGCTTGTGGAAAGAAGTTGCAAATATGGGCAACTATACTTTATTAAAATTTTCAAATCTAAGAAGAATAATAATAGGCTATATTATGGGTGTGATTTTGGTTATGGATTCCATTCCTAGATTGCTACCATTAATGATGGTAGATGCTATTCAACAGATAAAAATATACAACTTATGGCATAAGAGAAAAAATTTGTTGGGAGCACTGAAATTGTGCAATTGAAAAATGATTTGAGGAAGATTTCTTCAACAGTTGAAGTGTTAGATGTAATTATTGGAACACTTAAGACCATTTTTAGTAGGGTATTTTTATTTTGCACTATACTCTTCATTTTAGTAATTGTTGTATTAGTGAAAGCATGAAACTTTTGTCTAAGGAAAAGCAAAAATTAATGTTTGTAATTTTGCATAATTTAATGAAAATTAATTTTGAAGATGCATGTTATTTCGTTATACTTTTTCTAGTTATTGTTGTTAAATTTGAAATCATTTTCATTGAAATCCTGTTATAATCTTTTGAAATAATTGCCTTTTTTTAGGGTTTTGTGCTTAGATGTAGTTGTAATAATTATGTTCTCTTACTTCACCTAAATTGTAGATAAAATAATGAACATAATTGCATAGTAAAATATTGATATAAGAAGAATGCCAAATATCGGTATAAGAAAAACACCAAATTCCCTTACATAAATTACCAAAATAAGTGAGCAAGGGATATGCAACATTTTCATTGTAAGCAATTGTCTTAAAAAAAACACACAAAATCACTAAAGTGATTCAAAATAGTAGCAATTGTCTCAAACAATAACATAAAACCACTAAAATCCAAAATAGAGATAGTCACTATTGGTTTTCCAACTTCAAAATATTCTTTAGTAGATGAACCTTCACTAGATGGCCCATTCACTCACACTTTGTCTTTATCTACTTGGATTTAGTAGAATCACCTTTATCAAATGAACCATTGACTCTCATAAAAGAACTTCTTATGACAGATTTGGAAAAACATGTAGCACCAATAGTAGTGGGCACCTTCCTAGTTGTGGCAGTAAGGTTGACACTTTCTTGAGTTTCAATTTTATTCACTTGTGGCCTATTCACTTGGTTAGGATGGTTCCCTATAGCTCTTCCTTACTCTCTAGTTTTTTACATAATGCAAGTGATATAAAAAAGGCTTAACATAGATCTAACTTTTATTAAACAATCCACTTTACAAATAGGGTTAATCTTTCTAATTTCATTATGAGAACACCTTGGTCCTTAGGTTGGTTGGACAAGGGCTTATTGGTAGCCTCTTAAGTTATGATCTAACTGCTTATAATTGCTACACTTGACTACAACAGATCTTTTTACCATTGATAAGGCTAGCCCTTCATCCACTTGCTTTCTCCTACTTTTTCTTAGTTGACCAGCAAACTTTGTCAATAGGGGAAGCTACATCTCAACTTCCTTTAGTGTATTAGGGTCAGGTAAAAGGGTGACAATGTGTGGATATATTTGTTGGTACATTTATGCATAGTAGATCTAATGACAATAGTCTTGTATACCTCTATGGTTATTTAGAATATAGGCTGTAGCATGCTTACAAGGTAGTCCACTTATTTCCCAAGCATTACAGCTACACTTTTTCTAATCCAAATGTACCACAAATCTTGTGAACCTATCTCTAACCTCAAATTGATTTCTTTCAACAGCAAAGGCCTTACAATGACCACAATCCTTTCATGTTTCATTCAACTCATCCATAAGTTTTTTGCTAACCTTCTGACTTTATATACAGCCTTGTCCATATCATATATGAAAAGTCTTCATGATTTTGCATCTTTGACCATCTACCAAGCTCAGCATGGGTCTATCTCTAAGTTTGTTGATCTATGAATTGAAAGGCTGATATATATTATTGGTGATATGAGGACTTTTTGTATAAGGATCAAAAGCATGCCTACTTCATCTTTCAATTGGAATGTCATTCAGTGTTTTTTTTGCACCACCATTGATTTTTTGAATTTTTTCATGGCTTTCCTAAACATGAATGGGTTAGGAGTTATTACAATCATCCAGAAATAATCTATTAGTATAGCAAGTGGGTATTTTGCTTTGAAATTGTGTAGCAAATGTTTTAAGTAATGTCCAAGCCAAGTATTTGTCAAAAATTATTTCACAACATTAGGTAGCCCTAAAAAATAGAAAAAGAATTAATGTTATGAGAAATACATTAAGATAATATGAAATTTTCATACAACAGTTAGTTTAAGTACCTTTTGTCTATCACTCATAAAGGTGAATGAGTTATCTTCATTGTTAGGTCTTATGGCTTCATATAAACAATCGATAAAGTATCTTAAAATGTCCTTAACTTAGCCACCATGAATGTAATTGTGAACAATTCATTATTTGCATCCATTGACACGATTGCTAGTAAAATCATCCAAAAGGTCCTTCAAGGGACACCAATGCAATCCAATAAAAGGTCTAAACCTTTTTAGGAAGCCTTACTTGCATACATCCAGACAAACAAAACACCTCTTAAATGTTAGAGGTATATTGAGGTCTATTCAAGGGTGGTAATCAACTTTCACCACACTATCAAGATTATGGTCCAATAACATTCTTCCATAATTAGGAATCTTTTTGAAACTCTCAACTTGTTTTCCCTTAACTTCCTTTATTGCCTTCTTCCTTGCTTTATACAATCGTATTTGGTGTGGGTGGACTTCATACTTGTTGTTTAACTAATTACACATAAGCTTATAGATCATGTGAGGGTCAACCTTCCAAGAACTCTATAGTTTTTTAGCCATCTAGTGGATATGGCATTAGTCCTCTCACTATTCTTGATATATGTATGTTCAACCATATATGACTCCACCATGTATGTTACTGTTAGTATAGATGGGTGCCCTAGGGCCAATTTGATTGGACTCTATTGCATCTATGACTAAGCGATCTATGGATTTGGATATTAA
>JANHAO010009320.1:0-18471 GCA_026873985.1 Saraca asoca
GACACTTTTCAATTTAGTCCTTTTTCATTTTCAACTTTTATTTTTAATTTTCCTTTTTATTTTCTTAATTTTTCCGGGTATTACACACACTCTCTCTCTCTTTTACACTCAAATTACAATTTGGAATTCTAGACTTAGGTTAACCAAATTTACAAGTCAATAGTTTCTATATTTTTGAAAATTGAAATTTTCAATTTTAACATTTCAAATTTTAATATCAACAAAATATTATTTTAGACTAATTAATTTTCACCTTTTCAAAAATCTAAAAAAAATGAAAAAGAAACATAGATAAAATTAAATCAAAGAAATACCAAAATTCAACAACATATCTTGAGCAATTTTCTTTCAAAGCAATCTTTACTAAATATGCTTGTTGTGGAGATTTTATATTTTATTTAATATCATAGCTTTTTGGTTTTATACACTTTCCAAAATGCCATTACATTTTATTTTGATGTCGTGTCGAAGGAAAGATGAAATTGATGAAGAAGAAACAAGAGGAGAGAAAGAGGCCGGGTAAAGTTTTAAGAATTCTCTAGGAGTAGAAAGAATTTGGGAAATTTGAAAAGTTTAAGAAAGTTATATAATAGAGAAAATATTAATTTTTCAACTCAGTATTTTAATTTTTTTTTAATTGTCTAGGTCAGACTTAATTTTGACAGAATTAATAAAGACACACACTTGGTAACAAGAGAATTAAGAGAATGACTCAATTGATATTTATTTAATGTTTAGGATTAATTTGATGTTATGTTTATTTTTTAAGAATGATTTTGACCATTTAAAATTTAGGATATAGAAAAATAAATGAAAATATTAACAATAAGATTGATTTAATGTTACTTTAAATAAAATTAAATTAATTTGATATTAATATAAAGTTTAAGATTAATTTAATATTATATTTATAAATTTAATTATTAATCTTATATAATATATAAGAAATTTAATAATTTTTAAAAGTTCAGAGTGACTAAAACAACCCTGACATACAAGAAGACTTTGTCTCGGGATTCAAGAGTCTTATAAGCAGATTATGAAATAATCCATCGCTTAAGATATATTTTGCTACAACGTAGAAGTATTAGTTAATACGTTTGTGATATATAAAATAATGAGTGATTAATTAATTATTGGATTGAGAATTAACTTACTTTTGGAACAAGAAATCAAACTGCGGCTGATAATTGTTTGAAGATTCAGATGATGCGGCCGTGGCTTATGTTTATCTTCCGACTGACGTGTACTGACCTAACGTCAAACATCGGGATTGTTTACATCTTGATGTAAACAGACGTCATTTTTTTTTATTGATTTTTTAATTAAATATTTGATTTAATATATTTAATTTTTTTAATTCATCGAATCAATTAAATGGTGATTTGATTGATTTTTTAATTCGATTTTCAAAATATTACTTAAAACCTTTTTGCAATACCATGTATACGTGGTTTGCTAACACAGAAATAGCATCTGGATGAGTTTATTATTAGTGCGCTGCTTTACCACCACGCTTATGTCTAACGTGATTTTATAAACATGTTTAGAGATTGAATTAATAAGATTGTCACTTTCACGTGGAAATAATGTTAAAGATTTCACATATAATTTTATCCCATGTGAGGTTGCTGATAATATATATTATATTGGGATAATGATGTCAATTTGTAGGAATTCAAATGGCACGATGCATTTTAATTACGTTGAAAGTTATTATCAGCGATGCTAAGTTGGTTGAGTGGTTGACCAATACTCAAACTTAGGTCAAGCCAAGACCAAGCGTTCACTAAGCCAAGAAGAGCTGCATAATGAAATATTTTTGTTAGACAAATGGTATTCTATGCTGAGTGGATGTGCATTAGATTGTGGTCTCGGCCCAGTGATGTGGTTTGGGCTATACCCATTTTTGGGCTTCATACGTCGGCATAATTTGGTTATTGTATTGAGAAGATTAAGGGCATTTTAGTACGAACGTAATAGTTGACCCAAAGGAAAAATACGAAAGCATTGTTGGCCGAAAGAATACAAAACTAATTTGATGAGAATCTCAATTTCTTAAAAGAATTGGTATTTTTATTTCACTTATTTATTTTAAAATTTAAAAAAATAATTTAATAGTAAAAATATATATTGCCTTCTAAAAAGTTGAATTTCTCATAAAATTTCCTAGATATAAAAAGAACTCAATAAAAATAATAAACAAGACAGAAAAAAAAAGGAACAAAAATTAGTATTTTTGATATATGTGTTTATTTTGGTGCTAAAAAATGTCTGAATTGAAAATCACCATAAAATTAAATAAATAGGGTAAAATAATAGAAAAATAATATTTAAGGAATATATTTTATTAATTATGAATAATATATAACAAAAATAAAAAGTAAAGATGGAATTATGCATATAAAATGAATCAAACGTGTTGTCATTTTATTTAAAATAATGCATGTCATTTTAACCACATGCTAACTAAATATTTATAGCCATAAAACACCACCATTGAACATTCTCTTAAAGCCCTCGCACATTTATGCCATTAAAGCCAATTTATATGGCAGTTTTGTATCAGCATGTTCCTTAAAATCAAAAGGTTGTTGGCCACATAAATGACTTGTGTCCATTAATTCCATTACTTTGCTGTCCATTGAATTCCTTTTTCCAGTTATTTTGTGTAAATATTTTGGTAATGAAAATAGTTAACAATATCTATTATATAATAATGTATTTGAGGAAAAAAATTTACATATTATAATTTGAGTACTTACCTTTCCCTCAATTATTCAAAAAATACGTGAACCTTTTCTTTTATTTAAAATCCTGTATCATACTTCTCTAAAATCAAAATGTTTGCTACGTAGAATAGATGATATTAGACGCCATTAAATCAAAATCAAACCTATAATCTAATTCATAAATCCCCAAAATATTCTTATAAAAGATTTTGAAAGGTTCTCAACCCAATATTGTTGGAAGGCAGTTTTTTTTTTTCATTTTCTTTATTACTTTTTTCTGAAATTGATCAAATAATCTACTAAAATAAATTGTATAATTTTCAAACTAAGTTGTGTAATTTAAAAATCAATTTCTTAAAAACAAATACCAGCTCAAACTAATTGTAGAATGCTTCTTTATTTTCTTTCTCTCTTTTCTCTTTTTTTTTGGGGGGGACATGTTATGGGTATATTTAGATCAAGATAGAATAGGCTGGCAAAGGCCAATGGACCAATCTGACAGAGAAAAGCTCAATACCATCCGGAGCAAGGTCACTGGACTTGCAGACAACTCACCTAATGCAAGGTCAAGTCGCAAGACGAGCTCAGGCCACAGAACAAACTCCCTCGATGATGAGTATGGAATTCTGAAGACCAATAAGCACTTAGATATACATATTCCCAACTGACAAGTCAGTTCCCAAAACTGACACATTAGCCATCAACAGTTTGACAGTGATTTATCCAACATTCATTGCCCATCCAACATTTATTGCTCTATACGGCTAAGTAAACATATTTACAATTTATCAAATTATACTTGTAATCCTCTCTACTTCTATAAATAAAAAGAGAAATTATTGTAACAGTGGGTGAGTGAAAAATATATGCAGAAACTCTACCAAAAATAGTGAGAGAACATTTGTATTCCTGTTTTGCTAGTCTAAACAATAAAACAACTGTACAAAAGCAAAATACAATCACCATGAACATAAGGGTCAGACTGACTTTAGCTGAATCATACTAAAAACCATTAGTGTGCTTCTAGTTCTTCTTTCCTCTTGCTCTTGCTTTTCTTTTGTATTTTCACCCTCTTTTATAGTAGTTTGGATCTCAGAACTCTTGATTATCCAATTACCAAAATCGACTGTCAACAAGACAAAATACTTTGACCTCCCACAAATTTTCTCTAAATTGCTTAGATTTCTCTCATACTTTTAAAATCTACTCAAACATCTCCTAAAGTAAAAAAATGTGCTACACATAAATCTTATTCAAAGTTCTATTTATCATTTCCATTAAAAGAGTTGTCTGATGTCAAGTTATAATTCTAGAAATGCTCTTCTACTTTGTTAAAAAAGATTAACACATCCAGCTAATTTCATTCAAGGCCAATATCTGAACCATCAGTCAAGCAAAACTTGACCACTAATTGATCTTGCCTTCTAATCGTATTCAAAGATCTAAAAGAGTTTTACTTTGAAGTCAAAATATAATACAAATATCTTATGATTCATTAAGTCATTCCAATCAAATCGCAGGATAAAAAAAAATTATCAAAGTTTCTCTCAGTTCTCAAGTGATCTACAAATTTGAATAAAAGAAAAATAGGAAACTAAAATTTCTTAGACATATACATATTGCAGGTGAAATCTAACAAAATTACAAAAATTTTAAAAGTTAGAATCTTTAGTAGAAGAACATAACTAAAATACAAAAGAAACTTAGTTGGATTTATCACAAAACGAACAAAATCCAATAATGCTTTAAAAGGGAACCATTATGACAAAATCCAATATAATGACTAACATCGATAACAATAATAATTAGTGGCCAACAATAAGACCCTAAAATAAAGTAAGGCATAACAGTGGCCTGGTGGAGCACCATGCTAAACTTACCAGTAGAGGCACCAACTGAATTGAAGGCCTAATTCCTCAACCTACTTTACATGTGCAAGCACAACAACGAAAGTGTCAAACGATGCTGGAATCCATGGTAGTCATGAACATTGTAATGTGGTCGGAGAGGAAGGTTTGCTCGACGATTTAGTTTAATGGGTTATTTAGCAATGAAAGAAAGGAAAAGGTGGGAAAGTTAGGGTTATGGCCAAAATAGGGGCATAGGTGCACTGCCAAGAATAGATGATGACAAATTAATGTGAGATTTCATATGATAACATTATTTATTTAGAGGATAAAATCGCCAATAATGTGAAAATAATTTTCTTTCCTCTCTTTTTTCTACTCAAATAAATAAAGAAAAAAAATTTTTCTCTTATTTTTTATCCAATAAAACAATAAAATTACAGATTTTTTTTCTTCTTATTTTCTTTCCTTTTATTTTCTTTTCTCTATTTTTCCCTCCTTCCAAATAGGGAATAAGAGTAGTTTACTATTTTTGTTGTGTTGAATTCCTAAATTTCATCTTCCAAAATAAATATTTTAATTTTATTATTTAATATTTTAATTTAAGATAATTAAATTATATTATTAATCAATTTATTAAGTTAATAATAAAAAATTAATATAATAAAAATAAATTATCATTTTAATATTAAATGATAACATAAAAAATACATAAACTTAAACAAGTAGATAAACCCATTAGTATTAAAAAAGACGATATTTTGTTTTGATCAAAGAGAAATTTAAAAAAATAAAACAATATTATTTTTTTGTTTTCGCAATACAATATAGTTTAAAACTTCATCTTCATTGATTTTATGCTTATTAATAAAGCAAAAGCTCAATTGTGATATTCAATTGATTTAAATCCCATCGAAAGCTCATCAAATAAAATAAAAACTTAGTGCATATTCTTAAGTTTAATATTAGTTATTCTTTATATTGTTAATATGATTATTATTTTATAATTTTCTATATGATTTTGTGCTTTTTGAACAAGAAATATGAACATTATAAAAAAAATTGTTGATTTTATTTATAATAAGGAATTTCTTAATTTATGTGTAAATGTTTAATTTGATATTTAAAAAATTTAAGGATAATGAAATTTATTCACTCCAATGATTTTATTTTTTGAATGATTTAAAAATCATTTTATTTAAATTAAAATTTTACATTAAATAAAATCTATTTATTTTTCACGTCATCTTTTAATCATGAAATGATAATTTGGTTAAGTCATGTCACTATTCATTATTGATTTAATAAATTTAATAATTTTAATATTTAATTAATTTAAATTAAAATATAAGATAATGAAATTGAGAAAATTAATTTTTAAATAATGAAATTAAAAACAGTAAATATCTTTAAATTACTATAAACTAAAACTAAGGTATAAGATGAAAGAAACATAATTTCACCAATCATGTCCTCTTCATATTTGTTCACACTTTCATGCTTATATGTATAAAAAGATACTTGCTAAGGTTTGTTATATTCCACTGTTCATATGTTTTATATATAATTCACCAAGAATATTACAGTAAATATCTTTAATGTAAATTTTTAGTCACATGTAAAATTAATTATGATTTTATATATTTTTTGTTTGGATTTAAATTTTTTTAAATTTATTCTATTTTATTTTAATAAAAACAATTTCTATTTATTTATAAATAAATTTTATTATTTAAAATATGATAAAAATTATAATTTTAATTTATTTATAAATAATTTTTTTTACTTCAATTATATTGATTATATATATAATTTAATTAAAAATAGATTTGGATGATATGATAATTTTTTTTTATCATATTCTGTCGGAAGTTTTTACCATATATATGCATTCAAAATTATACAGGAAGTTTTTCTTAATTACAGGGAGAGTAAATAAGCAACTTTTCCATTTTTTGGGAAGTAGAATTTTTCATAAAATACTAATTTGTTTATTTTATCAATTAATAATTAATCAAATAACATATTTATCTCCCATTTTATTGGAAGTTATACTTCCCATGTAACTTCTTATTCATCAAAACCATTTTTTTTATTTGTTGTATAATATATATGCACAAAGATTAAGGAAGTTAATAAATAACTTTAATTTTAACAAAAGAGGGTTGTATTTTACTAATCTATGATTGAAAAAAATCAACTAATACGTAAAGTAGTTATATATTTATTAAATGATAGTGGTAAAATTAAAAAAATAATAATTAATGCATCCTTCATTTTGTAGAACAACAAATAAAAATAAATATTTTTTTTCAAAGTGACAAATAAAAAAGAATAGAGGAAGTAATAGGTATGTAGTGATTACTTAATTAATTAGGTTCACTAAATTATTTGATTAATATAACATAAATAAGCAAGTAAATTTTGACTTAGCACATAAATTAAAGTAACATAAATTGTATTTAATTATGTAAACAATTTTAAAACTTTTAAAACATAAAATTTGAATTAAAATTTATTCTAGTAGATAATTAACCCGGCCATCCAAACCTGAAAAGCTTTAGCCCTTTATAAAATTGAGATGCAAAGCTTATTTATTTATTTATTTTATTATTGGAGAAGATAAATGGAGAAGATAATTAAATAGTTATACGAACCATATATCTGTATATTAAAATTGAGCCAGATGGTTTTTACTGTAATATTGTTAATCGAGTAAATGCATGACATTTTTAATTTAAAATATTGTCATTTTATTTAAAATAATGCATGTCATTTTTTAGGGCAACGTGTCATTTTAACCACATGCTAACTATATATTTATAGCCATAAAAGACCATTGAACATTGTCTTAAAGCCCTCACACATTTATACCATTAAAGCCAATTTATATGGCAGTTTTGCACCAACATGTTCCTTAAAATCAAAAGGTTGTTGGGCATATAAATATGACTCGTGTCCATTAATTCCATTACTTTGCTGTCCATTGAATTCCTATTTCCAGTTATTTTGTGTAAATATTTTGACAATGAAAATAGTTAACAATATCTATTATATAATATTGTATATAAAGGAAAAAAATCTAGTAAATTACTTTACCTTTCCCTCAATTATTCAAAAATTACACTGACCTTCTCTCTTATTTAAAATCCTATATGATACTTTTCTAAAATCAAAATATTTGCTACATAGAATAAACGATATTAGGTACCATTAAATCAAAATCAAATCTATAATCTAACCTATAAATCCTCGAAATATTCTTATAAAAGATTTTGAAAGGCTGCCCAACCCAATATTGTTGGAAGGCAGTTTTTTTTTTTTCATTTTCTTTATTTCTTTTTCTGAAATTGATCAAATAATTTACTAAAATAAATTGTATAATTTTCAAACTAAGTTGTGTAATTTAAAAATCAATTTCTTAAAAACATATACCGGCTCAAACTAATTGTAGAATGCTTTATTTTCTTTCTTCCTTTCCTCTTTTTTTTTTTTTTTTTGGATAAAATACTTTAACCTCCCACAAATTTTCTCTAAATTACATAGATTTCTCCTGTACTTTTAAAATCTACTAAAACCTCTCCTAAAATAAAAAAAACGTGCTACATATAAATTTTATTCAAAGTTCTATTTGTCATTTCCATTAAAAGAGTTGTTTGATGTCAAGTTTGGCCAAATAATTCCAAAAATGCCCTTCGACTTTGTTGAAGAAGATTAACGCATCCAACTAATTTCATTTAAGCCCAATATCTGAACCATCAGTCAACCAGAACTTGATGCTAATTGACCTTGCCTACTAATCATATTCAAAGATCTAAAAGAGCTTCACTTTGAAGTCAAATTATAATATAAATATTCAGTGATTCACTAAGTCATTCCAATCAAATCTTAGGATAAAAAAAAATTTATCAAAGTTTCCCTCAATTCTCGAGTGATCTACAAATTTGAATGAAAGAAAAATAGAAAATTGAATTTTCTTAGACACATACATATTGCAAGTAACATACATGATCTGATATGGAAAGCTAGCAAAATTACAGAAATTTTAAAAGTTGAAATCTCTAGTAAAATAACATAAGTAAAATACAAAAGAAACATAGCTGGGTTTATCACAAATTGGACAAAATCCAATAATGCTTTAAAAGGGAACTATTATGACAAAATCCAATATAATGACTGACATCAACAATAACAACAATCAGTGGCGCAACAGTAAGACCCTAAAATAGAGCAATCCGTAGCAATGGCTTGGTGGAGCACCAGGCTAAACTTATCACTAGAGACACCAACTGAATTGAAAACTTAGTTCCTTAAACTGCTTTACATGTGCAAGCACAACAACAAAAGACTCAAACGATGCAGAAATCCATGGTAGTTGTGAACGTTGTAATGTGGTTTTAGAGGAATGTTTGCTTGATGATTGAGTTTAATGGGTTCTTCAGTAGGGAAGAAAGGAGAAGGTGAGAAAGTTAGGATTATGGCTACAGGAGAAGGTGGGAAAGTTAGGATTATGGCTACAACTGAGGCATAGTGTAGTGCCAAGAATATATGGCGGTGCCTAGAAAAGGGGAAGAAAAAGTTTAGGAAGAGGAAGAAGAAGAAGGAAGAGTCTGGAAATTAGGAAAAGATCGGACAAAGAATGTTAGTAACTTATGTCACATGGTTTCTATAAATAAAAGGTTAAAATAGTCATTTCATAATATTAATTTACAAAATTAAAAATAAAAAAGAATCTAGGAATATTAATCGAATATTCCAAATGGAAATCATTAAATTAGACTAATGTAGGTTTTAGAAGTATATAGAAGGTTTGCATAATTAATGAAACCTCATGGGCAGTTAAAGTATTTTGCTTTTTTCTTTCTTTCTTTTTCTCATATTTCTTCTTTCTTTATCGATGCCCTTTCTCAGCTACATAGAAAGCATAAAGTCCAACAATAATGCTATAGAAAATAGCCAATAAAATTGTTGCAATAACAACAAGTGGTCACATGAGTATTGTTAAGCCAGGAACAGGGACACAAGTTGTTTCAAGGAATGGACATTCTCTGCTAATAAATTCATATGGCAATAGAAATTAGCCCTTAAACAACATGTAGGGACTTTTTACTATAACAATCATAGTAACAAGAAGAATCTCCACAACCAACCTTATTATCCTAGCAATGATACACACAAGAACATGAATAAACTTATAACACACTTCCAAAAGAGTGCCTTCAGGAATAACAAATGCCAACATCAATTACACATCCTCCAAACAAAGCACAATCAGTTAATCCCCTTTATGGAGTTTTGAGAATAAAAGAATTTGATTTTTATGTCACCTTTTTATTAGATAAATTGGTTGTATAATCATCAAAATCATAAATGCCTTTTACTCAATAGAAGACAACGGTCATGCATGCCTGTGAATAACTATCTGGCAAGGATTTGGTCAAGGAAGAGGGATGACAATAGTAGGAGAGAGAGAGAAAAGAGAGGGTTAGTGAGGAAATCAAGAGTATTATTGAGATTTCATAATTCATTTTCAACAAAAAATTAAAATGGACGGTATCTTAGCATCTATTTGAAATATTCCTAACATTTGACTATTTTTAGATTAACATGTAAGTTTTTAAATAATAAAGGAGGTCTGCTTATTTTTCAAAAACTTGCAAGGAGGACAGAATAATTTACTCCTATAATTTTCATTTCTTTAATTTTTACATCTCCCAACATACATAATTACATGTGGACTTAGATGCAAAAGTTAGTTGTGATTCTTGGTTTCTACCGCCATTGTTGTTTAATTTGGCCACTTTATAAATAAATGTTTTTATTGGTTTATTATTAAGGAAAGATTCTTAGTTGCACTAAATGCATTTATATTATGCGGATTAGAAGCTTCTTATTAAATAGAAAAATATAATGTATTAATATATAATAAAAGTAATATATTATTTTACCTGAATAATTTAGTACACGCAATTAAGGCGTGCTTGGATGGAGAATTTTAGAAGCAAATAATAGAATAAAAGAACTAATTCCTTTACTGAGTGTTTAGTTCATGTATAATGAAATCTGATACCGTTACTTAACCTTAATGAGTTTCCTCAATTTAAAACTCTTCATTTACTTAAAGTATCGAATTACATTACTCTTTGAAAATAGAAAAATAGTTATCTCTTTCTTCTTTCTTTTTCTTATCATTGCTCACCATTATTTTCCACTGTTGACCATCACCCATTATCACTATCACCATTGACCAACACCCATCGCCCACTACCACCTTCCGCTGTTAACCACTGTCTACCACTACCTTCTGCTACTAATATTGCCTATTATCACCTTCCATTATTGATTGTTACCTACCACATTGCCACCATTGATTATCACCCACCACCACTTACTGCTGTTAACTATTATTCAACACCACATTTTGTCGTTGACCACTACCCACAACCACTATCGACATTGACCATTACTCACTACCACCTTTTATTGTTAACCATTACTCACCGTCGCCACCACTACCACCATTAACCATCTCACATCACCTCTTTCTGCAATTGATCATCACCCATCATCACCTTCAGTTGTTGACCACCATTACTCCTATTGACCACCACCTATTATCACTTTCCACCGTTGACCACTACCTTACATCACTATCACTATTGACCACTACCTAATGTTGACCACCCCTTGTCACCATCTGTAATCACTGACTATTACCTATCACCATTATCACCGTTGACTACCATCTACTATAACGTATTACCATTGATCATCGCCTAACACTATTTATTGTCATTGATGACCATCTACCATCACCTATCACTATTGACCATAGTTCATTATCACCTATCACCCTTGATCACCGATTATCATCACTTGCAATTGTTGATTATCGTCTATCACCATATATCATTATTAATTATTATTTACCATCACCTACTATAGTTGACTACTATTCATCGCTGTTGACTATCATTTAACCAAATAGTAAAAAAAGAAATCATAAGTAGTGTGTTTTCATTCTTTAACTAAAGCAAATAAATTAAAAAATATCTGTTACCGTTACCTTTATTTTACCTTATTAGTCCATTCCTTTCTCATTTTTACAAAATTTAACCAAATATATTTAGAATGACCAAAAAATTCCTGTTATTAAGTGGATCAAGTCTTACCATTCTAATAATTACTGAGGTAGACCTCAATAAAGATAACAGAAACAACCCTACCTAAACATATGCTTTTCTTAATATTGAAAGAATAGGATCGCCCTCCACCTCAAAACTGTCAAAATCCTGTATGAAAATGAAAACAATTCTTTAATAAGATTAACCTTCTGTTGGTTCAGGTAAAGTTTGAGCGGAAAGAAAAAAAAGATAGAAAAATTGGAAGAAAAATACTGCGTAAACATATTTGAATGTGCAAAGAAAATGGGAGAGGAAAGAAATCCCGTGGAAAATTGAATGTGGGTCTGAGTACAAAATTTTCTCCTCAACACTGAGCAAAAAATGGGTGGATTTGAGTTGTTGTTGTTTTTTTCCTAGCTCAACACCATCTTCTATTTCATTTGCTTCTTCTTCCTCTATAAGCACTTCTGCAAGTGTTATTTGCTTCTACTACCCGTTATAGCTTTATCCTAAAACACAACCAACATCTTTTATCTTTTCTCTGGGCGCTTCTTTCTCTGTCACTAACACCAATACCCCTTAGAGCATCTCCAATGGTACAACCCATTGGAGTTGCTTAACTCCTTTTTTTATAGGCCCCACCATGCCACATCATCTCTTTTTGTCTTGTTTCTGATTGATTCAGTTGATAAATTATTATTTTATATTTAATATACTGTTGCTTGTATAAGAAACTATTGGATGCCAACTGGAGCTACTATATTTAAAAATCACCTAAACAACTTCCATTATAAATGCTCTTAATGCCTTCAATTAAATAATATATTAATTTGGACAATTATTTTCAAGTAAACAGATCCACAATCCCCACATAATGGTAGTGGGAAACCAAACATTTTTGTCTTTTTATGCTAAAGTGTTATACAAAAATAATCTCGAGCGCTCGCGGCCCCGGGCATGCCAATGGCTCTTGGCGAGCTTCGCTTTGCCTGTCAGAAAGTGGCATAGCGAAGTACCCTGGCACCATCCCGTGAAGCAAGCCCTCGCCTCACGAGACAACGACCCAACGATACAGTAAAAAGGTCACAAGACCAACCTGTCAAGCAGCCGACTGTCCTACTCAAGCTCGCCATCCCACTGCAGCCGCATCGGGCTCAGCGAGTCCCTAAACTGCCCTGAGTTGAAAACTCCCGCTCTGGATGTTCAACTATTCACTCGGTCTAGCAGTGATGCAACATCAAACGCTGATAGGTTCAGGCCTACCGCCAGCTTAAGGAGACCATTCTGCAGCCTACATTCTGCAATGGCTAGTTTGTAGTCTCTTTATTGTCTTTTCCATTTATACCTTGATGTAACACAACTGTAGCTTGTATTTAATGCATACAGCACCTCATTCCTCTATAAATAGGTTTGCCTTGTTAGAAGGGAGGAAGGCTGAACACTCTGTAAGCAGAAACTCTGCCAAAGCTATTCCTCAATACATTTCCATCGTGGACGTAGGGTCCAGTACCGCTCGGATTTAGCGGAATCATGTTAGACTCACCGCCTCTCCATCTTTTCTTCCTTTCGGTCCATCATCTTCTGCATTTCAGAAGTAGTATTGGATCCTTGAACTCTTTCCCGTTGGCCAAAATTTGGACCTTTCCGCACAAGCCAAATTCTGAAGTCAACATTTTGACATAGTTTGTGGAGACCATATACTTTCTGGAGTTTTCATCGCAATCTAACAATGACCGAAGGAAGAACGACTCGAAGCTCTACCATTCTAGTTCCTCAGCAGCACATCGCTGTGCCTAGAACCCAAGAGGTACAGACTTCTGATCAGTCCTGATTGGTACTCAAAAACACAGTCAGGGAGTTAGCTAAAACTGTCAAGGTGCTTGCCCAGGCACAAGCACAGAATGCCCAAAGACAAGAAGAAGTTATGGCATAACTCCAGCAGCTTCGTGAGGAAGCTCAAAGAGAAGTCCGTGATGATTACGACAGCCAGCGGCTGGGGGCCTCGCAACAAGTGGAAAGCTCTACCCCTTAGCACGAAGGATAATGTCCAACAATAGAAGAGGTTCTCCAAAGGCTGAAACAGCTAGAAGAGCACCTGCGGTCTCAAAGCAACTAACCTCGTTATGAGGAGACTTCACCATTTTCTGCGAAGATCGAGAAGCACCTATCCTGCAGAAACTTAAAGTGCCCGCTATCCCATTGTATGATGGAAACAACGACCTGAGCGATCATCTGAACCCGTTCAACACTCAAATGGACCTCCAGACTATCGATCCCCTGGTGAAGTGTCGCATTTTTCCCCCACCATATTAGGGGCAGCACCTCAGGCATGATTCAAGCTATTCCTGGCTTACAGCATTAGCAGTTGGGAAAAGTGCTAAGGGAAATTTGTTGACCAATACCGAGCGCTGAAGAAGTAACTTGCGCCTCTTTGCCACCTCGCAATTATTTTTCAGCGCAAGGACGAGCTGCTCAAGGACTATGTCACCCAATTTAGGCATGAAGCCAACTTTGTGGAGAATCCCTTGGAGGAAAGCATCCTAATAGCTATCTCAGCGGGACTTCATAAAGATGGCAAGCTGTACAGGAGCCTCTACATGTCCCCCACTCGAGACCTTGCCAAGTTCTACGATCGGGCAACCAAACAAATAAGATGGGAAGAAACCTTTGAAACAGAGGAACCCAAGTATAAAGCGAGCCATAGTGGTCCCACTGCGAGTAAAAAGAGGGGTAGCGAGAGTCACGACAACCCCACTTCTCATCTTGCAAAGAAAACAAAATCTCAGCGACCCGAAGGTCGTTTCAAGAGCTACAACATCTTGTCAGACACAAAAGATTGAATCTTTGCCACAGAAAGGCATAATAAGGACTTCAGAAAACCCAGACCAATGAGGATTCCTGCCAAGTCCAGAGACCAGAGCAGATTTTGTACTTATCACAACGATGCTGGACACACCATCTCAGAGTGCCATGCACTAAAAAACACCATTAAAGGCCTGGCAAGACCACCCAGGCAGCGCGCTCAACAGGTTCAGCGAGTTATCACTCAAGAGCCTGACCCATCTATCAGAACCATATTTTGATTCTGTAACACTCGTTTATTATCGATTGTACCAATTATGATATTTTGAATCAATGCAAGCTGCCGATTGGCCAAGTATTATCTAGATGCAAAGTTTTCACTCCGTCTTTGCAAAATTGCTACAACGAACAGTTCTCATCTCGCTATAGTATTACTTTCCAGTCTCGCTACAACGAATGGTTCTTACCTCGCTACAACATTACTTTGCAAAATCACTATAGCAAATGGTTTTTACCTCACTACAACATTATTTTCCACTCTTGCTATAGCGAACGATTCTCACCCCGCTACAGCATTATTTTCCAATCTCGCTACAACGAACGATTCTCACCTTGCTATAGCATTACTTTGCAAAATCGTTACAGTGAATGGTTCTCACCTCGCTACAGCGAATGATTCTCACCTTGCTACATCATTACTTTGCAAACTCGCTACAGCAAATGGTTCTCATCTCGCTATAGCATTACTTTGCAAAATTGCTACAGCGAACAGTTCTCACCTTGCTACAGCATTACTCTGCAGTCTTGCTACAACGAACAGTTCTCATCTCACCATAAACAAAATCGTTGCAGCCTTCATGTAATCAACCGTCCGCAGCTCTCATAGGGTGAGTCCTCGCATCTCGATGAGACCTCTCAGGTGCAGTTTGTATGCGACCCCTCTCCCACTCACAAGAAACTGAGCAGTCAGAAAAATAAAGTGCAGCCGATTAGCTCAAAAGAAAAATTTTATTCATCATCAAAAGTTTACATGCAGCAATGTACGAAGCATCCGTTACAGCATTCAAAGAGAAAGAAAAACTCATACAACAAAAAGACCTCATCCAAGCGAGGCAAAATTAAATTAAAAGAAGAAGTATAGAAACAGAGGCAGAAAGCTCGATGACCCGGCACAACCATTCCGGCAAGAACGGAAGGCTGGTCACCAAGCTCGTGCCTGCAGGAAGGACATCAACTCCCAGTTCCTCCTGCTTATTCCCTCTAGTGCGTCCCCCTGAGCCAGGCCAAGAGCAAATCAAAAAGTCATAGTCGGTTGGCCAGGGTGCTGCACTACAAGCAACAACCGGAGGAGGTGGCCCAAAGTCAGCACAAGATCCCCCAGGAGCCAGCCGGGCGAATCCTGTGACGGAGCCACGTGCGACAGGCTATCCATGTCTCCCGGCACTCTGCAACAGGCCATCTATGTCTCAGTAAACTTCGTCGAAAGCTAAGACACCAAAACGCAGGGGGCTCTTCAATCTCCTTCATTGAGCTTCTCTAAGGCGAAAGGGAAGAATGCCCCAAGCTATAAAAAGACCCGCTCGGCCCTTTGAAGAATCAGAAGACATATGTCCTGATCTTCATCCAATGGCCTAGAACGAGCGACGATGCCACGCCAATGGCCAAAAATGGCAAACAAGAGAAAGCATGGCCTAAAACAGAATGGAAAGACATCTGACATGACACTTCGATCAAGGAAGGATACTGACTGAAGATACGAATCAAGCCTCAGAAACTTATAACTCTCGGTTTGGGGGCTTATGTTATGTACAAAAATAATCTCGAGAGCTCGTGGCCCCGGGCGTGCCAAAAGCTCTTGGCGAGCTTCGCTTTGCCTGTCAGAAAGCGACATAGCGAAGTAGTCCTGGCAGCATCCCGCGAAGCAAACCCTCGGCTCACGAGGCAGCGACCCAGCGATCTAGCGAAAAGGTCATAAGACCAGCCCATCAAGCAGCCGATTGTCCTGCTTAAGCTCGCCATCCCGCTGCAACCGCATCGGGCTCAGCGAGTCCTTAAACGACCTCGAGCTGAAAACTCCCGCTCTAGACATTCAGCTATTCGCTCAGTCCAACAGCGACGCAACATCAAATGCCGACAGGTTTAGGCCTACCGCCAGCCTAAGGAGACCATTCTGTAGCCTACATTCTGCAATGGCTAGTTTGTAGTATCTTTATTGTCTTTTCCATTTATAACTTGATGTAATACAACTGTAACTTGTATTTAATGCATACAGCACCTCCTTCCTCTATAAATAGGTTTGCCTTGTTAGAAGGGAGGAAGGCCGAACACTCTGTAAGTAGAAACTCTGCCAAAGCTATTCCTCAATACATCTCCGTCGTGAACGTAGGATCCGGTACTGTCCGGATTTAGTCAAACCACGTTAAACTCGTCGCCTCTCCATCTCTTCTTCCTTTCGGTCCATCATCTTTTACACTTCAAAAGTAGCATTAGATCCCTGAACTCCTTCCTGTTGGCCGAAATCTGGAGCTCTCCGCACGAGCCAAATTTTGACATCAACAAAGATAGATAAATTCAACGTAGATGAAAAATATTTTTCACCAAGATGGTAATAAAATAAATTTAAAAATACTTATCTTTCAAAAAAAAAATTTACAGCAAGTTATCAAACTGGAATTGAAAAAAAAATGGGATTAATAAATATTAGCCTAAATTGCATTTTGTTCCTTTTTTAATCAACCATTTTCCAATTTTATCTCATTAGCAAATATTAAGCTGCATGACCCGTTAATGACAAGTCACAATTATAAATAAAATATAAAAATAATAATTTAAAAATAAATTAATATAAGATTTTATATCATAAAATTATTTATTAGGAGAATAAAATTATTAATAAAAATAAAAATAATTTTCTTTTCTTTCATTTTTCTATTCAAACAAACAAAGAAAATTTTTTTCTTTTTCTTTTCTTTTTCTTTATTTTCTATCTAATCGAATAATAAAATTATAAATTTTTTTCTTCTTATTTTTTTCCTCTCATTTTTTATTTTTCCCCTCCTTCCAAATAGGAGGTAAGAGTAGTTTACTATTTTCGTTGTGTTGAATTTCTGAATTTTATTGTCCAAAATAAATGTTTTAATTTTATTGTTTAATATTTTAATTTAAAACAATTAAATTATATTATTAATCAATTTATTAAGTTAATAATAAAAAACTGATATAATAAAAAGAAGTTATCATTTTAATATTAAATGATAACATAAAAAATACATAAACTTAAAAAGTAAATAAACCCATTAATATTAAAAAAAGGAGATGTTTTGTTTTGATCAAACAGAAATTTTTTAAAAGTAAAACAATATTATTTTTTCTTTTCGCAATACAATATAGTTTAAAACATCATCTTCATTGATTTTATGCTTATTAAGAAAGCAAAAGCTCAATTGTGATATTCAATTGATTCAATTAATAAATTCCATCGAAAGCTCAATTAATAAAGCAAAAATTTAGTGCTTATTCTTAAGTTTAATATTAATTTTTCTATATATTGTTAATATGATTATTATTTTCTAATTTTCTATTTTTTGAACCAGAAATATGAATATTATGAAAAAAATATTTGTTGATTTTATTTATATTAAGGGATTTCTTAATTTATGTGTAAGTGTTTAATTTGATGTTTGGAAAAGTTTAAAGATAGTGAAGTTTATCAAATCTAATAATTTTTTTTTGATAATCTAGAAATTATTTTATTTAAATTAAAGCTTTAGATTAAGTAAAATCTATTTATTTTTTTATGTCATCTTTTAACGATGAAGTGACAATTTCATTAAGGGTATGTTTGGTTCATGGAATGTTTTATTCCTAGGAATGTTTTATTTCTGGGAATGAGATTCCCAGGAATGAGATACATGGGAAAGTCTTATAAATATGTTTGGTTGTCACTTCACTTTCCCAGGAATAATT
>JANHAO010009321.1:0-18470 GCA_026873985.1 Saraca asoca
TCTACTTTATTTGAAGAAGTTCATATTGTATTATATAAAATTGATAAAATGTGGTTTTTACCTGCAAGATTTGGGCCCTATTATAGAAAAAGGATGTGGTCTCTGTATCCTAAACTCCTCAGTGTCACTTCTGATCAATTCTCTACCATCTTCATGTCAATAATGGATGGTCTCTACAGGGAGTACAACCTTAAACGCTTGGTCAAAAAGTTCAAGAAAGCTTCTGAAATCGACCAGTTTCGAAGACGGAAGGGCATCTATGAATATACAGTTTGTCGGCTTGCTTCTGCAAAACAATTCAAATCCATTGAAGAGATCTTGGAAGACCAAAAGAAGTACAATGATATTACCAAAGAAAGCTTTTCAGCCAGACTGATAATGTTGTATGGGAAATCAGGGATGCTTAAAAATGCAAGGAAGCTGTTTGAAGAACTGCCAGAGCAAAATTGTAAACGCACAGTGTTATCTTTGAATGCCCTGTTGATTGCTTGTTTACACTGCAAAAAGTTTCATATGGTAGATCAGCTTTTCAGAGAGTTGCCATCGAAGCTGTCAATTGAACCCAACTTAGTATCATATAATACTGTTATCAAGGCATTCTGCGAGATGGGTTCTTTTGATTCTGCAATATCCATGCTTGATGAGATGGAGAAGAAGGGCCTAAAACCAGATTTGAATACGTTCAATACACATCTGTATGGCTTATATGGTAATGGTCGATCTATGGATGCTGAGAAGATATGGAGTCAAATGAGTAAGAATAATGTTACTCCTGATATGAGGAGTTTCAAGGCAAAATTACTGGGATTGGCTGTGGAGAAGAAAACCAAAGAAGCTGTTGAGTTGTTTGAGAAAATGAGAAATGGGGGTCTCCAGCCTGATTTGTTTAGCTTCAATACTTTAATCAAAGGCTTTGTTCATGAGGGGAATCTGGCAGAAGTCAAGCACTGGTACTGTGAAATAGTTAAAACTAAATGTGCCCCAGACGAGAGCACTCTTGCAATTCTTCTTCCCTTCCTGTGTGAGAAGGGTGATATGAGGACTGCCGTTAGAGTGTGCAAGGATGATATATTCAACAGTCGGCGCCGAGTTGATCCGGCATTGCTACAGCTTGTGGTGGATAGATTGGTGAAGGAGTCTATGGTAAAGGCAAAGAAGATTGTGGAACGTGGTAAATCAGATCTTCATTGTCGCTATGAGTTAAAATTGCCATCGGAAGGATTATAGGGTAGTACATTCCTAGTCATGCTCTGCCCTTGTATTTTGAATCCTTCCGGCATGCAGGGAATTGTTGACGGATAAAGGATTTTGTTGGGGGCATCGTCAGCTGTAGTAATGAATTATTATTTTCACCTGGAAATTGTCGGTTAATTACACTATTAATTATTATTTAATGTTGCTTGCTCGTCATCTCTCAGTTGTCAATTTTTCCCTTCTTGAATGTCTCTCGGCCTGTTTTACCATGGAATTCTCACTTGAGAGCAAATGTAGGATTGGTTAATTGGTTCAAATGCTTCTTAATCGAAACAAGACAACATTATAGCATTTTATGTTTGATTAGCAGGGAAGTACTAAAACCAAGAATGTACACGAGAGCTAGGTAATAACTAATGACGAATCCTATTTTCAATAGCTTAAATGATAACATTAAATTTACCACTTAAAGTGCCTCCTTATAACTGTTAAGTGATAAACTTGTAAGAAATTTTTTCGAAAATATAAAATTATCATCAAACTTAGTTTTTCCCATAATCCATATCCTAACATTGAATCTACTTCAATCAATACATTGAAGTTTTTAAAGTTGACAAAGTGTTAATTATAACCAAAAAAAGGGAAAATTACACTAATTTCTCCTACACTAATTTTTCCTTAGGACGATTATCTCCTGCAAGATGAAAAAGTATTACATTTAAATTCAAATTAAACTTTTCTATCAATTTTATCTTAACTTTTCATATTTTATAAAAATTTATTTTTAATTACAAAATATTCAAAATATTTTATATTATTTAATTGAATGTTATAAATCATCTATTTTCATTATTTCATTGATAAAAATTTAAATTTAGATTTAAGCATAATATTTTTTATTTTTAAAAAAGATTTGAATAGGTTTTTAAACTAGAAGGAAAATACACATAGTTAGGGTAAATAAAACATATTGTTATTTGTGCTATTTGTTACAAAAACACAAATGTAAATTGTACATAACCTTTTCATTAACAATTATCAAAACACATTAGCGAAACATTGTCTAAGTATATCAATTTTTAATGAGATTTAATAAGAAAGTTATGAAAAATATTCGATTAAAAATAAAAAATAAATATAAAAATTTAATTTCAAATCTATAAATTACATTAATCTAATTAAATGTTGAATGAAATTATAAATTATAAGTAGATATAGATTAATTTAACCCATTTTTAAGATTGAGGTGTTAATCATAAAGTAAAGCTATACTAGCATCATTTCATACAAATGAATACGATTTTACAAAAACATAAACGATTTTTCCCTTCTTTTTTTTTTTTTTTTACTTTTCAACTAAAAATTTCAGTTTTTGGCACATCTGAAAATTTTAAAACTTTTACTATTACTTGATTATTTATACTTTTGTTTATTAATTGTACTGTATTTATCCATTTGTATTTTCCTAATGTTATGCCATTTCGTTGATTGCCAAATTATTTTTTTTTTAAAAAAAAACCCACCTTGGATTGAAGTTGAACTTGACTCTTAAAATGTTCTGTTTTGGTGAAGCAAGAAATGATTTAACGCTATGTCGTCTGCTCTGAGGCGTCTACGCCTAATCTTCACCACTAATCCCTCCATAAAGCTCCGAACCAACATCCTCGATCCTGCCTCTGCTCCCAGCAATGTTCACAAAATGCCACTTACATTGGAACAAATCGTCCAAAACTTCAAGAAATCATCTGAGTCCCGCGGTTTCCGAACTAGGTACAAAGCATATAACGCCACGGTTCTTCGTCTGGCCAAGGCCCAGAAATTCTCGATGATTGAAGAAATCCTTGATGCCCAGAAGCAGTACAAGGAAATATCTTCCGAGGGATTTGTGGTTCGGCTGATTTCGTTGTATGGGAAAGCGGGCATGTTTGATCATGCACAAGCTCTGTTCGACGAAATGCCTCAGTTAAAATGCCGGCGTACTGTTATGTCCTTTCATGCACTCTTGTCAGCTTGCGTTCATGCCAAGAAATTCGATAAGATCGAAGAGATTTTCCGGGAGCTGCCTTCGAAATTGTCCATTGAACCTGATGTGCAGTCATACAACATTGTTATACGTGCATTTTCTGAGATGGGTTCCTTGGATTCGGTAGATTCAATGCTTGTGGAGATGGAAAAGAAGGGGATGGAGCCCGATGTGGTTACCTTTACTACTCTTCTTGAGGGTTTTTATAAGAATAATCGTTATGCAGAGGGTGAAAAGATATGGGCTTTGATGCAGAGCAAGAATGTAGCTCCTAATATATATAGTTACAATGCAAGGTTGCGAGGAATGGTTCGTGAAAATCAGTTATTAGAAGCAGTTAACTTGATTGATGAGATGAAACTGAAAAAAATGAAGCCTGATTTGCGTTCTTTCAATGCCCTGATTAAGGTTTCATGTAAGGATGGAAAACTGGAAGAAGCTAAGAATTGGTATAAAGAGTTACTCAAGAATGAATATGTTCCTAATCGAAGTACGTATATGACACTTATTCCGTTTGTCTGTGAGGAGGGTGATTTTGATATTGCTGTTGAACTCTGCATTGCAGCAATTAGTGATCAGTTGCTTATCAACGTGCAAGATGTGAAGCCTGTGATAGAGGGATTGGTTAACAAAGGAATTATGGTTGAAGCTAAAAAACTCGTTGGCCTGGTGAAGACGAAGTTTAAAGTAGATTTGGCCCTAGACCAAAATGAGGACTAGCGTGCAATTTTGGTTACTGTTGATGGCAATAATCATAGTATTCATGGCATACATTCTAAAGCAATTGAACTTGCTGCAATAGTTTGTGAGTCTTCCCAACTTTGGAAGAACAGATATGAGCGAGTATTTACAAACTATATCACGGGAGCCGAGTGGGATTATTATCAAAGCATATGATCCATTTAAGGAGATTTTGGCCTGTCAATGGTTTCCGGAGGATCCAATTTAGATTCTGTTATTGTTTCCATAATGTGTTATAGCCTGTCATCGTAGTTTCTTTTGGCAGTTGCTTGCTGTTCTTGGGTAAGCTGAGGAGCAACCATCTGTTGTACTTCATTTGTACTGTGCCACCTCTTATATATTTATGATTTATCAGTAATGATAAAGTATGCAACAGAGAGGACTAGACCTTTATTTGGTTTTGTTCTTGTGAAATTAATTAAAATTATCTTTTTACAACATGGAGCGCATGCAAGTCAACACCTGTTAGTTCTATTGTTCTGTATTATTGACCACCCTCCATTTTTGTCTACAACTCTGGCCAACATCAACCTCATATTTATGATATTTACGATGCACTAAGTATAAGAGGTATAAAATGAAAATGTGAAAATGAATATATTTATATACAAACATACTTGGACGGAAATAGATTAGATTAAAAAAAAAATCAAATCAGTATAAATAATTAACCACTAATAAAAATTTAAAATTTGTTGGAAGGACCAAATACGTAAAATTAGTCATGAGTAACTGAAATTTTTGTAACTTCTAAATATTTTGGGGAGAGTCACCCTCCCTCTGTTGAGACCGCCGGCAGCAAAAGCACGATAACAATGATACAGTTTAAATTAAGAAGAGTAGTAAATAATAAAACGCAAAATTTCATGTGCTTTAGTCTTAAAAAGCCTATTTCACCGGTGAAAATAACAAATAAATTTTTTTACAAAAATAAGAGAAGATAGAAGGTGATTTAATCACTTTTAAATCCAATTCCCAAACACACTTAATATACATTAAACTCTTCTCTAATCCGCGATACATGTTATGTTATTATCAATGTTTTAAAATTCAGCTTGGTCATTGACCTAATAATATAAATGGATCAAAATCGGAATGATTTAACCGAGCAAACTAGTTGCTTAGATTGGCTAACTTATTATATATATATATATATATATATATATATAATTAGAAGAATTTTATGGAACAAATTTACTTTTGTAGTATGTCATACATCACAAATCTAGGCCATCAATTTATTTGATTTTTTACATGATGACAATATTTTTTTGTCATTTTATTTTTGCAATTTTTCATCAATAACAATACTTTTATATAAAAATGAAAAAAATTTTAAAAGTTTTTATATAATTTTAAATGATGAAATTTTATTACTTTGTGTAATTGTTACATGTAAATTGCCTACAAATTTGCAATATTTTATGAAAAATATTATAAAATTTCATATAAAAAAGTTAATATTTATTTTTTTATAGTGACCAATATGAATTTTTATATAAAATCTTATAATTTTTTCCTAAAATATATCAAATTAGTAAGTAATTTACATTAGCAAGTATACAAAAAATTACAATTCCATCATTTAAAGTTGTATAAAAAATTTCAAATTTTTTTTTCATATTTACATAAAAGTTACTATTATTGATAAAAAAATTACAAAAATAAAATGACAAAAAATCTTGTCATCAAATAAAAAAGTCAAACAAATTGATGGCCTAGATTTGTGTTGCCTGACATACAACAAAAGCAAATTTATACCATAGAATTCTCCAAAATCTAGTACAAATGTATTTTTAAAATACAATAAGTAAACATTGACCTTACTACAATTACAATTATCTAACATAATTTTGGTTCAAAATTCCTTTGTTTATACTTTACACATTTAAATATAAATTACTTAATGACATAACCCAAAATGAACAACCATTGGACTATGGCTAATTGATCGGTCCAAGCGCAGTAGATCATTAGAAGGTAGCGATTTGCATTCGCATGGCCATAGTCGAACAATTAGGCCAGGATGTGACTAGTCAATTGGCATAAGTAAACAGGTCAATTGACCCAAGTCCATACCTAACAAATCATTTGAAGAAATCAGTTGAACAACCAGCCCATATCACTACCAATAAGCACATGCTTTGTAATATATTAAGCCATTAAAAAATGGCCCAAGGCCATGGTCAATTAAATAATCTGTGTGATTACAAGTATGACCAAGCCCTTACAAACAAGAGTGATCCACTCAGAAGCAATAGCTTGAGGTTATATAGGACTATGGCTGATTAATGAAGACCCAGACCAATAATAAGTTGATCAACTTAGCCAAGCACATGGTAGTTAGGCCCAAGTCAAATGGTCCAAGGAAACTATCATAGAACAAGGGCAAAGATGCAGACCCAATTGAGCAACCAATAGCACTTGGTTGATTGACTTGGGGGCATGGAATTGGTCACTAGGAAACCTAAACAAGTTAACCTCATAACCATTACATAATAATTAGCGTGACTTAGATATGCATAAGTAGCGTGATCACAACAACCACCAAATGAGAATCTTACTCACATCACCAATGCGTTAGAAATATACGAATGTTCTCCATTCATCCTGGAGCACACCAATTAGGACTCTTGAAACCTATATATACAAGCAAGTATCTCTTTCTCAAATCATATTCACTACAGATACTAAAACTTTGTTTCTGGAATTAACTTGAGTGTCAGAATGTGCTCAATAAACTATTTCTATTATACACTGCTGACCTTGTTCCCTAAGCAAGTTGCTCTGCCATCACGCATGATCCCTTTCCATTAATCCTCTCTAGTTGAAGAGTTTCATCTTGCTTTGTCTATGGCTTTCCCAGCCACCAATATTTCTATTAATGTCGGAATTTAGTTCGTATGGAGAGTCCCAGATTTCAACCAACAAGGAATGAGTTCTAGGATCCAATACTACTTTTGAAGTGCGAAGAGGCAAAGGGGGAGGAAAAAGGAGAAGTGTGATGCAGTGTTTTTAACGTGATTTGGCTAAATCTGGGTGGCACCGGACCCTACATCCATGACAGAGTTTTTATTAACATTTGGGAAAGGATTTTTACAGAGATTTTTGCATACCAATTTCTGGCCTCCTCCTCTATTCTAACAATACAATCTGATTTATAGAGGAAAGAAGGGTTACATACATTAATTATAAGCTACAGTTGTATTACATCAAGAAATAAATAGAAAAGACAGACAGACTCTTACAATTCGGCTGCTGCAGGTTCCTGTCTATAGGGTAGGCCCCTCTTGTCGGCTATAGACTGGTATTTGTATGTGCTTTCTGCTCGATATCATCCTACCACGTGAAGCGTTCGCCATCCTGAGCTGGGCTTTCTAGCTTGGGGTTGCTGTGGAAGGTCGTTGTAGTGAGCTTGATGTTGCTATAGCGGGGTGGCGAGCTCGAGCAGGGTCGTTGATCGCTTTGCGAGATGGTCTAGTGGCAACCTTGCTGTGTCGCTTTCTAATGGAGAGTAAAGCGAAACTTGCTGGGCATCCTTGGCGAGCCGAGGGACTTGGCCTCTGTCGGGCTCGGGTCTATCTTGTTCTCTTGAGGTCATTTTTTGCCTATAACAATTTTATAAATCTATCTCTCTTGTTTCACTCATGTTCCTTCATCTTTGGAAGAGTATTATGAAAGAGCAAGAGAAGAACACCATCGCGATAAAATGATGGAGGAAGCTCAAAGAATAGCTACTGAACTTGAACATGATACTTTGGCCGAGCAAGTTTGCCAATTATAAGTGGAGTTGGAAGGTTTCCATGGTGTATAAGTCTAATTCTTCATCCACCACCTTCTTGACCATCAAGTCTTGTTCTTATAGAGATTAATCCTATTCCTGGTCAAATCCTGGTAGCTTTCTCCACTTACATTCAGTTCACTCTATCACACAATCTACCCCAAAGATTGCAGATCTACTAACCACATTAAAACCCAATTCAGTATGAACAATCTCCTAACAAAATCACTCTTAATCCGATGAACCCAACAATTACCCAAATACAAAACTACCAACATCTTCAAGCACAAAACCCTTAAATCCAAATTCTCAAATGGAACTTCCACAAATTGCTAATTAAGTTCCACAAAACCCAAACAAATTTAATTGTCACTGGCAAATTCCTACCAATCATACTCATGAACCATATGATCCACTGAACCTAACTATTGATCTCACCCAAAGTTTTAGACAGCTTTCTTCTTGCCACAAAAATAGTCGCCCCTTTTTGGAGGTGGTGATGGTTGTTTCGGTACCTAGCCGTCAACTCAAATTAACCCCTAGAACGGAACAATAGACCCCCAAGAACACTTGTAGCTTTTTGGACATTCATTCTATTGTCTGGCACCTTAGATACTATTAAGTGTTGGACCTTCTCGATGAAACTAAAGAAAGCTAGATTATGATGGTTCATAACGTTACCCTACCAGTCGATCAGTAGCTTTCAATAGCTGACCGAAATGCTTTCCATTCACTTTGTGACTAGTCAAGTGCTCAAGCAAACATTGGCTACTCTGCTTAGCTTTCAATAAGGTATCTTGCTCATTTTAGTACCTTAGCCTTGAAAATCAAAGACCTCAATAAAAAAGTAACATTGTACCAAATTAGTTTAGGACTACAATCAGGGCACTTTTTTGTGTCATTATCAAAACACCCAAACATTGCCCCTGTTAAAGATTTTGGCTTCGTCAGAAAAATATATAAATGCTAAAGACGTGGAGCTTGCCCAAAAACATGTCGAATGGAGCTAAATGGAGAGCACATTTCATACATAAAAAAGGCTAGTCAAGCATGAGGAAAAATAGTAGAGCATGATAAAACCATGAGAAATATTATAGCTCTTTAGAAGTCAACAAAAAGTATGCAAAGTTCAAATGCTCATCCTAGAGTATACTAATCCTCACATGTGTCAATCGACCTAAAGGCTTAGAAGATGATCAACTTTCTAGCCCACAAGAAAGGCTCGACATGTAACTAAAAGTAAGGGACTGCCTATAAAAACACAATAGGTATCATCCCTCACTTTCATACACATACTAATCTATACTTCTCTTAAATGACCACTAGCTTAAACATCGAAGTGTGCTCAGCAAATTTATTCCATTTTGCACAACTAACTTTATTCAGTATAGAATCTCTTAGCTGTAATTGGTTGACCTAAGCAAGAAGAGCTCATGTAAGTTAAAAAAATGGTAAAAACAAGTGACAAAAACTCAAAATTAGGAACTACATGTTCAACCAATCTATTAAAGAGAGGAAAAAAAATAATAAAAAGCGATAAAAAAGATTGAGCCATGAGCCTAAAATCAAAGACCAAGTAGTCCCTTGGTATGCAAAACTTGAGTAATCCCTTCAGCACTTCAATGACGGAGCAGTCCCTTCGGAACTTCAAAGACCAAGCAGTCCCCTCGGAACCTCAAAGACTGAGTAGTCCTCTTAGCACTTCAAAAAATTGAGTAGTCCTTCAGGTATTAAAGCCCAAGTAATCCTCTCGGCACTTTAAAGACCAAGCAATCCCCTTCAGTATGCAAACTTCAAGCAGTCCCTCGGCATTTCAAAGAATGAGTAGTCCTTTAGCATTAAAAGCTCAAGTAAATCCACAGTAGCTCAAGCTTGAATAGTTCCTCGGCACTTTGAGATCAAGAAATTCCTTGATACTTAAGCAAAAGTACCTAAATGGTTGAATGACCCATTGAAGGTCCAGAATGGTTGAACAACTTATTGGAAGTCAAAGTAGTTGAATGACTCATCGAAGGATAAAATAGTCAAATGACCCTTAAAAGTTAAAGCGATCAACCCTTTGGAAGCCCTTAAAAGAATTTATGAAATTAGCAAAGTAAATAGCTGGCTAAAGGGTAAAACATGAAAGCAAAGCAAAGATGAAGACAAAAAGTCAACTGAGCACAAGACAAAGTAACATATGATTAAAAGAAGACATCTATTCATTAACTGGCATAGGGATATGAGAAATTGGCCTTGGTCAAACAATAGCATGTGTGGAGAGGTAAATGACATAGCCTAGTATGAGCAATCATTGGATTATGGCTGATTAATCGGTCCAAATGTAGCAGATCATTGGGAGGTAATGATTTGCATTACCACAGTCAAACAAATGGGCCAAGACATGACCAATTGATCGACCTAAGTAGATGGGTCGATTGACCTAGGTTCATACTTAGTAAATCATTTGAAGAAATTGATCGAATGACCAACCCATATCACTGCCAACAAGCACACGCTCTGCAACATATTAAGCCATTAAAAATGGCTTAAAGCCATGGTCAATCGAATGATCCACATCATTACAAGTAAGACCAAGCCTTTACAAACAAGAGTGAGCAACTTAGGAGCAACAACTCGAGATTATATAGGACTATAGTCGATTGATGAAGACCCAAATTGATAGTAAGTTGATCCAGGAAAATCCAGACGGACAGCCAGTCAATCAACTTAAACAAGCACATAACAGTTAGGCACAAGTTGAACGGTCCAAGGAAATAATCACAGAGTAAGGGCAAAGGTGCAAGCCCAAGTCGAACAATTAATAGCACTTGGTCAATTGACTTGGAGCATAGAATTGGTCACTAGAAAACCTGAATAAACTAGCCTGTTAATCGTCACATAACAATTGGCATGACTCAAACATACACAAGTAGTGTGATCACAACAACTACCAAATAAGAATCTTACTCACACCACCAATGCGCTAAAAACACATGAATGCTCTCTATTCGCTCAAAGCACTCCAATTGGCACACTTGACACCTATATATACTAGCATGTATCTCTTCCTCAGATCATTTTCACTACAGATATTAAAACTCTACTTCTAAAACTAACTTGAGCGTCGAAGTCTGCTCAACGAATTACTTCCTTCGTGTATTACTGACCTTGTTACTTGTGTAGGTCACTTAACCATCATGCATGGTCCCTTTCCGTTGATCTGCTCCAGTTGAAAAGTTTTAATTAATAAGACTATAATGTAGGAAAATCAAAATTGAACTTCAAATCTAATTCTCTAATATTAAACTTAGGCTTTTTAGTTTTTAGGACTTTAAGTTAGGGATATTAAGGCATGGATTGGACTTTTATAGGTTAAAAAATATGGATTTTTTTAGATTAATATAGAAATTAAAATTGTAAAAAAAAAAAAAGAAATAGGTTTACTAGATCTTTCGAGTGTTTGGTTTAATCAATTTTTTATCGAGTTTCACCGGATCAAACTAGATTTTTTGGTATTCCGATTTTAAGGTCAAACTAATTTGTTTTGATCACCGGGTGATAATTTGATTATTTAAACTGATTAGATTAGTTTGGATTTTATAACTTTGGTCATTACTAATAATGTATATATTTTTCACTTTCAATACAAATAATCTTATAAAAAATGTAAGGTTAATCGCACAACAAGTGAGGTTGATCAAGGTCAATCACACACGATGGAATGGAATTGGTTCGTCTAGCACACTTTGATGATCAACTTAGTATTTCAGCAGTGTAGTAAAAATAGATTTGAAGAAGGAATACTCTAAGTATTTATAAGTATAGAATGTGCCAACAAACGAGCTCTTGAACCAATGGAGTGCTACCACATGTTTTCAGTGCATTGGTAGCGTTAGTGGGAATCTCGCAAAGCGATTGTTGCTATCACATTATTTATGCAAACTTGATTATACCTTTTGTCATATGCCGATTAGGTGGTTGGCTCACAAAGCCCTTCATCAATCGAGTTCTACGACTTTGTTGTTTGGTTTAGGCCAGATTGTATGTTAGTCGAATCTAATTAGGATAGCCATCAGCTTAGATCAATCGTCTAGAGATTACAAATTATTTTAAACTGTGTCACTACATAAGCAAAGATTCGCAATATCAATGCCATAGAGAGCCAATTTCAATGGGATCAAAGTCAAAAAAAAAAAACAAGGAAAAGGAAAGTTTCAAAATAGAAAAGAAGACCACAGCAGGTTATTCAAAAAACTGGGCTTAAAAGGGGAAATTATTAAATGTATCAAGGTACTGAATTCAGATGTAGAGAAAGCTCAAAATAGAAAGCAACAGAAAAGGATCTGACGTGGTTAATTTTGTCTTATTTAATTATACATATGTTTGAAATGCTCAAAATAAAATTAGCTGAAAAGAGAAATTCATATACAACTAGAACCAATAAGAGACGCAAAAATATGTTTTGTCGTATCTAGTTGCACACGTTTGGAATGCATCACAGGATATTTTTAGGTCTGATCTTGGGGAACAACAATGCTACCACTACCATAAAGCAAGGATCTGATATGGTCCTCTAGCCTTGATCGGCTATGTTTGCTATCATCGTCACCATACATTAGAGGAACCATTCGTGCACCATTGAGACAAATCTTAGAGAAAGATAATGGAAATGGAGTTGAAGGGTTCATAATTTCTTGGTTGAGGCATTTCCATGCACTTGAAATCATTTGGGTCACATGTTGTCGTGCCTCAGCTGAAGAAACTCCTGGATTATCCTTCATGTAGTACTTCATATAGGAACCATCCTTATCATCATCACTATCATCCTGCATTAATTAAAACCAAATAGTTGGTAAGGAAGGGGAAATTTTTGCAAGATCCAAACATATACAATAATGATTCTAAAGTGTTGAGTCTAATTTTAATATCATGAGCACCATCATTAGTGTTCTACACTTTGTAATTATAATGTTTCACAATTACTTATATTATTTTTTTGAAATTTATAATCATAATATATACATTATTATAAAGATTAAAGTAAAAAAAAATTAAGACAATCTTGTAATTTGAAAATTTTGAGCAAGGGACTTCATTTATCCTTGTTTCATAATGAGATGATTAATGATATCATCTTTAAATAAATATTGGCTTGAAGTGAAAGCTAATCCTAACTGTAGATATTGATTGCATATTTATACAATGAAATTAAATTATAAAGTTATTACTTTCCCAAATAGAATGTGAATTTTAAATTATATATTTGATTTATCTTATGTTATAAAGTGAAATTTTTGTAAATCAATTTTATTGTGCTAAGTACTTTATTTTTATAGAGGGAATAATACATGTTTATATAATACATGCTTTCTAATTATGTGATCCAAATTATTAAGTGACCTATGTAATTTTCAGGAGAAATTACCTTGTCACCTTCTAAATCATCATATAGTCGAAGAATTGTGCATGTTGAAGCTATGAGGTTAGGAAAGTCATCCAGAAGAGCCACAGCTTCTTTGGTAATACCTTCACCCAAGAGGAAGAATGTGTGCACAAGAGTCATGTGCACCCCTGTGCTCACAAGCCCATTCTTCAAGTACTCTTCTGCCGTCGGCAATTGACCGGTGGAAAACCATTTTGCTTCCTCCATGAAAGCATTGCACAATCTCACCCACTGTAGCGTCAACCACAAAAACTAGTCTTGAAATACACGAAGACCTTTATTCATACAGAAATATAAATTGAATTTCAGTGAAATTAATTTTACCGATTTTATTAGAGAGTCTATGGGATTCCATCCATGTCTTCTCTGGATCTTGTAAGCAAACTCATTTGTAATGTCATACAGAGCTTTGAAGCATGCTCTCATGTAGTCTGGCAATTGCTCCAATGCAGCTAAGTCCCATCTACAACCAAAACTTTAATTCGTCATTAATTGCTTAGTAGCAAAAGAATGTAATTTTTTTTTAACAAGAAATTGTTTATATTTTCTTTCTTTTTTTTTTTCTTTACATTTTTTTGTGACTTGATACAAGTTTGTAAATAGAGATTATCACTATACCTTTCGACAGCATCATTAAAGAGAACGAGTTCATCCATACTTCCACAGGCATCAAAAATATCATCGATTATGTAGACAAGGGATACAGGCTTAGTGATCTCAATCCTTTCCTCTGAAAAGCATGGATTTGTGATGCATGCCATTGACCACATGTACCACTTTATTGGTTCATCTCTAGCAAACTTCAAGTCCTTCGACAAGCCTAGGTCTTTCCACCATCTATTCCATCATTATGTTAGTTTCCAACTTCAAATATTAATGATGTTGAAAGTAAATTAATTAATTAAACTCGTACACATAAATAATTTAAATTGTAGACTGTGTGATGTGTTTGAAAAATTATAATTACAACAGGTGATGCGATTGTATTTTAAAACGAATTGATTTTACATTTTAAAATTTGAAATTGTATGTATGCATTTATTTTAAAAATTAATTCAACTCACTTGGAAACAGCAAATATCTCCTTCAGGTGAATGGAGTTGACCCAGAGAGTATCTAATTCTGATAGCTCTTCCAGGGCAACAGTCCATCCTCTTGTCGCCAGAGAACTTCGTGATTGAAAGCATCTTGGTGTGAACCTTGATAAAGTTGTTTGAATAGGATATTGCAGTCTGTTTGCAACAATTTTGCTATTAGGGTGATCTCGAAATCTCAACAACCAAGCCTTGAGAAGCTGGCGGCTAAAGTCACCCGCCTTGTCAAGATCATCCTCTCCTCCTATGCTTAATTGAGAGGCTTCAAAAAGTCCTACCAGTCCTTCGATATTTCGAGAAAATTCGTGTCTCAGACTGCCCTTATTGTCCTTAAAATTGTCAAATGTATCTGCACCGCAAATATCATACAGTAAAAAGTTAACTTGTTAGTATAAACAAATGCAGTCAGCGTTTGTCTGTCTCATTATGGCGAAAAAATTATGGCTTTTTGCCCGGGTAAAAGAAAAATGCAAATTCCGCAAAATTATGTTGCATCCAAAATATTTATATAGGTGTTGCAAAAGGTTGTTAAAAACAACATCTTCAACTTGTTTTATTTCTTTTTTAAATAAAAAGTTAGGGAGAAGTTAATACCACTAATATTTTTTCAACTTTTTTTTTTATTTTTTTACTTTTTTAAATAAAAATTTTAATTTTTTTAAATTTAGTATTTTTTTACTTTTTTATTTTTCTTAAAATTTTTTTATATTTTTCATATAATTATTCATTAAGGGGGCATTTGGTATACTGATTCTTTTTTCGTTCCTGATAATCATGTTTCTTGGGAATCATATTTCCTGTGAATAATGATTTTCGAGAATGTTAAAAATGTGTTTGATTTATTTTAAACATTTCTGAAAATGTTAGACATCCCCACGTTTGATTCTAATGTAACTTTCTTGGGAATCTTGGCATTTTTGACAAAAATATTCCTATCTATTTTAAGTTAAAAAATAGAAAGGATGAGAGAAAAAATGTAAGAGAAAGGATGAAAGAGAAAGTGTGAGAGAAGATATGAGATGAGATGAGAAAATGTGAGAGAGGATGAGAAAGAAAGTGAGACAGAAGATATGAGAGAGAAAATGAGAGAGAAAGTGAGAGAAAGGATGAGAGAGAAAGAGAATAAGAAAGTGTGACAGAAAGGATGAGAGAGAAAGTGTGAGAAAGGATGTAAGAAAAAGTGATAGAGGGGATGAGAGAGAAAGTGTGAAAGAGGATGGGAGAGAAAGTGAGAGAGGGGATGAGAGAGAAAGAGATAGAGGAGATGAAAGAGAAAGGATGAGAGAGGATAAGAGAGAAAGTGTGAGAAAGAGGATGTGAGAGAAAGGATGAGAGAAAAAATAAAGGGTATATATGTCTTTTTCCCATTAAGGATGGGTATATATGTCTTTTTTCCCCCAAAAACATTCTCATACTCATGGGAAACTAAGATTCCCACCTCCCACTAATTTCAGATGATAGAAAATTCAAAATTTTAAATAAAATTAATATAAAATAATTAGATAAAATATCATAATTAATTATATATTAATTAAAATTTTAATAAAATATAAAATTCTCTTATGAATAAAAAATTTAAATACCAAATTTAAAAAAAATAAATTTTTTATTTTTATAAAAGAAAAATTAAAAAAAATAAAAAATATTAGTTCCAAAAAATTTTAAAAAAAAGAAATTCTAAAAATTTTTTGAAAAAATAAAAAAAAGAAAATAAGATAGATTAAGAAAGAAAAAATATAAAAGAAAATTTTCTCAAGAATAATAAAAAATAAAATAGGTTAGGAAAGAAAAAATATAAAATTTTTTTAAAGAAAAATAAAAAAAAAAATAGATTAATGAAGAAAAAGATGTAAAAAAATTGTCAAGAAAAATTAAAAAAAATAGAAAAATTGGTCCCAAGAAAATTTTAAAAAATAAAAAAGAAGAAAAAATAAAAAAAAATAAAAAAATATAAATTCGGGAAGAAAATGTAAAAAATTAAAAAAATAAAAAAAAAGCATGAAAAAAGGAGAATAAAAGAAAAAAAACCTAAAAGAGAAACAAGTGAACCATATGAAAGCAGGCATTACGTATTTGGCTTGCGGGTTTTATTTTTCTTGACTTTTTTTTTTTTACATTTTTTCTTTATTAGTCTATCTTATTTTTTAATTTTTCTTTAAAATTTTTTTTTTTTACTCTTTTCTTCCTTAATGCATTTTATTTTTTTATTATTCTTGAAAAAATTTTCTTTTCTATTTTTTTCCTAATCTATCTTATTTTCTTATTTTTTATTTTTGTTAAAATTTTCATCTTTTTTATTATTTTAAATTTTTTACCATTATTTTTTATTTTTTTTTAAATAAAAAATTTATTTTTTAAAAAATTTAATATTTAAATTTTTTATTCATGAAAAAATTTTATTTTTTATTAAAATTTTAATTAAAATTTTATTAATTATGATATATTATCTAATTATTTTACACTAAATTTATTTAAAATTTTAAATATTTCATCACTCAAGATTACTGTTTATAAATAGTGATATGAAAAAATATAAAAAAAAATTTAAGAAAAAATAAAAAAATATTAAATTTTAAAAAATAATTTTTTATTTTAAAAAATAAAAAATAAAAAAGTTGAAAAACATTAATAGTATTAACGTTTTTTTAACTTTTTATTTAAAAAATAAAAAAATTAAAGACGCAACAACGTCTTATGCCACTCATATAAATATTTTGGATACAGCGTCATATGGGGGATTTGTTTTTTTTTTTTTTTTCTTTACCCCACAGAGGGCAAAAAGCCAAAAATGGTTATGACTAGTCGTCATCCCAACAAGTGTCCAAATCACCAATAATAGAAGATATCTAAAGGAGGGTTGACTTTTCTTCCCGTCCTTAAATGGAAAGAGAAATAATAGGCTCACCTTCATGAACATAATGACCTTCTTGTCTCAACAAACGAAATTGAAGTGCGACAAGCTCAAGATCATCATTGCCGTGATACCTTCGAGTGCCCAATATCAGATGTTGGTTTTTAATAGCAGCTTCAATCTCCTCTTCAAAATAGTATTCCATCGCCAGCCTTTGAATATTATCTATCATAAATAAACCTTCAATTGCATTCTCTCTCACTTTGTTAATCAAGATTTGATTAACTTCCCTCAATGCTTTTGCATGTTTGATATGAATATCATCTTCCTGAAATATGAAATGTTGACTCTTCATATTTAAAATATGATTGTAAATGTATTATAATTATAAAAAAAAAAATACACATGTAAACAATTAAAAAAAAAGAAAAAAAATTGATTGCATGTGTGTGTAAGTATATAAAATGTATGTATGGGTTACAATACAAATAGTGCGTCATTTCCTGAATCTCTTATTAGTCCTAAACATATCTCCATTCTTTAATTTATTTTTTCTATGAATTAAATTAATTTATATGTGATTTATTTTGTTAGACATTTATCTATTTCTATTTTTTTTTATAAAAAAGATAGAATTTACATATTTTCATCATGCAATCTCCTTTATTCTTTACTAAATAAAGTCACAAAAATTAAGAAATTAAGATTGTGTGAATAATAAATTTAGCAAGATATGTTTAATTTTTATGTTTAGTTAAAGTATACTTTCGAAAAAAACTTTACAGATTTTACGAAAGTTTAAAGTAAACATTATGAGACCTGCAACTTCTTGTATAAAATCTTATAACTTTTTTTTATGAAAAAGTTGCAAGTGTGTACTAATTTTACATTCAACAAATATATAAAAATTTATAATTTTATCATTCAAAGTTGTAATTAAAAAATTTCAAAAATTTTTGAGTTTCTATGAAAAAGTTGCAACTTTTAACTGGAGATACAAGATTTTATATAAAAACTTGCAATTTTTAATGAAAAAGTTGTGAAAATACATAACATTATAATATTTTTTTAGAGTAAAATATAACTCTTCAATTTTATTTATGACTCAAAATATCACTTTATAAATTTATCCATGAAACTTGCTTATCATAATTAACTTTGTTTGGTTGCTTTAATTTTATAACTTTAATGGATAAAGAAGAAAGATTATGTGATAAAAATATACAAATTTTGATTTATTTTTTTACAAAAAATTATTTATATAGACAAAGTGTTAAAAGAATAAACATATAATTAATATTGAAACTTTAAATCATATATAAATAAAATAAACATAAACTATACCAAAATGAATAAATTGT
>JANHAO010009322.1:0-18479 GCA_026873985.1 Saraca asoca
GAAAACATGATATTGGCTTTTCAGTTGTTTTTCAACATTCAAAACTAATAAGTAGTGATGTAAAACTCGTTTAGGGTTAACACCCTCATTGAATGCGGATTCAACCTCGCTACTTGAAGGACAGCAATAACCTTAAGGCAAGGGCTCTAGCTTCCAGAACGTATGATCTCGCCCATCTAATGGCCTCACTAAGATTGAGCACGAGGCAAGCACCTACCTGGAAAACTTGCAAAGCTAATATGCAAAAAGCAATCTACAGAAGCCGAGTTGTAGGAGTCTACATTACCTTGTACATTTATTATTTGATGTAGCATATTTAAAACTTGTAGAATTACATCTGTAACCTCCCAACCTTTATAAATAGGGGAGATCATTATAAAGGAGAGAGGTAAAGAATATAGGTAGAAGCTCTACCAAAATAGTGAGAGCACTAATATTGTAACTCTGTGGAACTACACAGATAAACCGTCGTATAGCAAACAATACAAACCATCGTGGATGTAGGGGCCATACTAGCTTTAGCCAAACCACGATGAAATCCTCTTGGTGTCTATTGTCCTTCTTTTCTCTATTTCTTTCTTGTGCATATCTGTATCCACAACTTGTAGTTTTGGGGTATCAAGAACTATCTTGGTTGACTAAGATTTGGGTCCATTAAACCAAATTTTACTGTCAACACTTATGAATCATAATTTTAAGCCTTACCCCATAAAGTTTATCTTAGTCTTTTTTTATGACATTCTTATATACAATAAAACTAAAGAAGATCATATTAGATACCTTAGATGGGGCTGAGCAAGTAGAGTATCTTAGTCACATTATTAACCACTAAGGGGTAGTGGTAGACCCAAAGAAGATTGAAGCAATGAATGTTTGGCTTACTCCTAAATCTTTAAAGTCTTTGAGAGGATCTTCAGGGTTAACAAGATATTATAAGAGATTCATCAAGGGTCATCGCAGTATATGCAAATCTCCAATAGACTTATAGAAGAAATACTCATTTCAATGGAACTTAGTAGGTCAAAAGGCTTTTTTGGACCTTAAACAAGCAATGACAAGGGTACCTATCTTAGCACTTCTGGAGTTCACCAAAGATTTCACTATTGAAATTAATGCCTTGTATGTAGGGGTGGGAGTTGTTCTCACTTAGAAGGGTCACCTTATAGCATATGTCAGTATAGATCTCAGTTATATATATCAATTACTTTTAACTTATGAGAAAGAACTTATGGCTATAGTCATTATAGTTCAAAAATGGAAGCAATATGTCTTGGGTCAACATTTCAAAATAAAAACTGATCACTTGCAATATTTGTTAAATTAGAAGTATGTGAATTTACAATAGCAAAAATGGTTGTACAAATTATAAGGCCTAGATTATGAGATATCTTACAGCAAAGAGAAGAAGAATGGTGCAATTGATGCATTGCCTTGAGTGCTAGTAGAAATATCTCAGGCATTAGCCATTACAACCCTCTAAATGGGCCTTCTTCCAAGAATTAGGCATTCTTATTAGTAAGATAATAGGCTGCAAGATCTGATTTAAAGCTTATAGGATAATCCCACTCAACCTTCCAAATATAGTTGGAAACAAGGCCTTTTGCAAAGAAAAGGAAAATTGGTGTTGGGCCAGACCACACTTTGAGAATTCAACTAATTAATTACTTCCATGCTAACCCCCAAGGAGGTCACTTAGGTGCTACTACAACTTATAAGAGAATGACCTCTATCTTCTACTAGAAAGGTTTAAGCAAGGATGTTAAATCTTTCATTAGTGAGTGCTAAGTTTGTTAGAGATTCAAACATGGAAATATAGATTCTCTTAGTCTTCCCCAACCATTCCATGTCCAAAACCATATATGGACAAATTTATCAATGGATCTCATTGATGGATTTTCAAAATCCTATGGTAAAACAACTATAATGGTAGTGGTAAATAGACTAAGTCAAGGTGCTCACTTTTTAGCATTACAACATTCATAATGCTATTATAGTAGCTTAACTATTCCTTGATTATGTGATTAAACTTCATGGGTTTCCAAAAAGCATAGTGACTAACAGGGACTTTATTTTTTATGGACAATTATGGAAGGGGCTTTTTAAGATCCAAGGAGTTAAGCTCAAATACTCTTATGCATATCATCCTTAAACTGGTGGGCAAAAAAGGTATTGAACAAGTGTTTAAAAGGTTACTAAAGATATATGTCAAGGGATTGACCTAAAGATTGGGCAAAGTGGTTACCCCTCGCAGAACTATGGTATAACACTTTTTACCATTTTTCTATAAAGATGACTCTTTTCCAACCTACATATGGTTAGCTATCACCCTTGCATTTGCACTATTTTGCAGGAGATTCTTCTAATGCAATCGTGGATAAGAGCTTGTTAACTAGAGAAACAATTATCCAATCACTTAAAAGCCACTTGTAGAAAGCTATACTATGGATGTGACAAATGGATAATTGCAAAAGAATTGATAGGGAATTGCAAATAAGGGATTAGGTGCATTTAAAGATCTAATCGTACAATGAACTTACAGTGACTAATCAGAAATGTCATAAGCTAGTTGCCAGGTATTTTGGTCTTTACTAGATAGAGGAAAGAATAGGGAAGGTGGCTTACAAACTAAAGTTACTTGCTACATTTAAAGTTCACCTTATCTTCCGTGTATCTTTAGTTAAAAAGGCATAGTGACGATCAACAACACCCTTCCATCTAGCTACTTAAGCTTGACCCTATAAGAAGAGAACCATTGATGATTTTATCTCGAAGACTAGTCCCTAGGAATAACAAACCAATCACACAAGTATCGGTGTATTGGAAGCACTCTTAACCTATAGATGCTAGTTAAAAACTACTCATGACTTTAAGCAACAATTTCTATATTTCATTCTTTAAGGACAAGGAATATTTGAGGTGGGATAGTAATTGTTATGAAATAAAGAAGTAAAGAATGAAATAGTTATTTTTAAAAAGAAGTTAGTTATAAAATGGTTAGGCTATTGTGATTTTTAGGATATTTTGAAAACAATTATAGATGTATAAAAAGGAGACTTAACTCCCCTTGAATAAAAGGAAATGAGAATCAAGAGAATTATGGAGAATTGTGTGTGCATGTGCTTCTATTTTCATTTTAGCTTTTGGGTTAGTCTTTAGAGGTATCACATGATAAGTTGAATTCCACTAATTTTCTCTATCAATAATTATTAGTTTATAGTCCCATTAATACTTTGTAAGTTAATTAGGATTTTTAGTCATTAGTTTAATATAAATTATCAATTTGAACCTAATTTGTCCAATTATTTTAAAAATGTTTAATTGTAATTTTGATTAAAATTATTTTTGTATTTTTTATATGTAAAAAATCTATAAAAGTTTATAATCTTTTTTTCAAAGATTATAATTTTTCATTGATAAAATTATAAATTTTGTGTTAAACCTAGTAAAATATAATGCTAAAATACAATCACCCTTTATACTTGTGCTGTGTGTTTTTCACAAGCGCACATTGTAATTGTAATAAACACCGACAAGTACGGGTCGAATCCCACAGGGATCTCACTATCAACTACTAGAGTTTTGCAATTCAAGTTGTCTAAATCAATAAAGGATATTAAAGATATTAAAAGAGACTAATAAAAGATCAGCACTTAATTAACAAATAAAGTTCAATTGTAAAAGTCTAGGATTGGGGTTCACCACACTTATGGTTGCAACGAATAATGTAAATTCTTCCTATTGTAATCACTTGGATAATTGAGGATGGTTTAGCCTAAGTTAATTACTAGCCTCTTTTAAGGTCTAATAATAGTACTTAGATCAACCTAATTGAACCTACTTTCATAGTTTGAATTAATTTAAGCCTATTAAGATCAATGCTAACTAATTCAATCCTAAAAAAACTTAATCTGCTTTAGTGATTAAAATTTCCTTATTTAACTGTTAGGATTCCGGTGATAATCTTCTCCCTTCGGTACTTCAACTATCTACCTAAAATCAGACAAAATGATAGCCAAACATTTTATCAGAAACTTAGCAGGCATAACAATTGAATAATTAATACCAAGTAATCATAACAGGAAATCAATCAATAGTAGCAAGGAACTATAAGTGGCTTATTCCCAATCCTAGAATAAGAATCTACTCACTCATAATGGAAATAAAAATTAAATTCATTATTATTAAGTACTTCATAATATTCAATACAATGTACAAAAATAAAGATAAAGTTTAAAAGAGAAAATCAGGATGCCAAGTAATGAAAATAAATTAGAATCTTCGCAAGAACTTCAATCCACAAGAGTATCTGATAATCTACTCAGAAAAACGTCTAAAAATAGAAAACTTAACTAATGTATCTAAAACTATCTCCAAAGCTCCTGGTGGCTGTGCAGAAAAGCAGCTTAAATAGCAAGGCAGCAGACTCGAAACACGGTTGTGTCCTGGGACATGGCCAGGGTGTGTTTTAGGCTAGGAATGCTGAAATCTAGAGAAAAAGAATAGCACCAAATATAGTCAGGTCGTGTCCAAGGACATGGCCATGTTTGGGGCTGTTTGGAGCAATTTTCTTGTTTTAAATGGCTGAGTTGTATTCCTTGTAAGGGCTCCTCTCCTAGCTTCTCCTTGATCCAAATATACTCTGAACTTTCATTTTTATCCTCCCTTTTCAAACCTTCTTGCAAACCTACTAAGAAAGACACAAAACAAAGTAGTACTAAAGAATAAAATACTAAACCAAAGCAAAAAGAATAAAGAAATCACAGGTTAATAATAATTCAAAAGGTTAAAACTAACATAATATTGTGCAATTTGCCTACTTATCAACTTGACAGTTGACTCCAGGTGCAATAAACCTCCTGAAATTTCAAATGAGCAATTTTGCACTTAAATTTTGCACTTAATAGAATTCACACCCTTTTGTTAACTTTTCAATAACTTTTACTATAAAATATTTTGAAAATTATATTTGTAATAATAGAATTTTATTTTATTTATAAAATAATATTATTTATTATACAAAATTATTTCATATGAAATAAAATTTAATGAATTAGAATTTATTAATATATAAGGAGAGTTAAAATTATAAAAAGAAGACAAGTATACTTAAAAGATAAACCAATGCCGTATTATCAATAAATGTTGAAGATTTTCGGCAATTGGTATAATTATTAATATATGAAGAATATGATTTAATTATTGAACTTATATGTTATACTTGTTATTTTGTAGGCATTGCAATATGATTTATTTAACTTATATATGATATGATTGTTATATGATAAGGGGAATTGAATTTTTATACTCCTTTTAGATAGATATTATATTTTTTTTATTACAAGAATATTATTATAATTAATTATTTTTTTCCATTCTATTCCTTTAATATTTGATTGTATCAAACATAAATATGAAAAAAAATCCTTACCAAACCAAATTAAACATACTTAATGACTATTTCATTTTTCAATTTTATTCTTAGTCCATTCAACTAAATATAATATAAGGATTGTGTTTAGTAAGTTAGGGCTTATTTCTTCATAATTTGATATTAAATGAAGTCACCTGATGTGCGCATATTTATATTGTTAATGGTTTGGATTTAAAATTAAATTGAGCCAAATACAAAATTTAAGTGCTGAATTGTCCCCTTTTTAAATATCGAAGGATTTTTTTATTATTATTTTTATATGAAATAAAGTACAAGGGATAACGTGTATTTTAGCCCGGATATAAGTGTCAGTAGACAAAGGGGAGCCTTTCTCAGGAACCTTACCATTTTGTGTCATTCTCCGACGATAGCAATGTCAGGCTCAGCAGCAGAACAACTCTCCCTTCTTCACTCTTATATCAAAGCCAGAAGGTTCTCTTACTATGTCATGTTCTTCATTCACTGGCCATCGAATCTTCAAAAACTCACTCATCCTTCTTTCTTGCAGGTTCGATGATGAAACACTTCGGATTCTACAATCTCTGTTGGTCACGAAAGACGTGAAATCCTTGATGCATGTTCGATCAAGCTTGACACAGCTTCTTAGATCTGAATCTCTCTCCGTTATTCGCTCAATTGCAGGCAATACTGCTGAGGAGAAACTTCTCATTCTCGAATTTTTCGTAGGCGCTTTTGCTATAGTCGGAGATGCAGAGGTGCTTCAATTCATTTCTTGTTTCAGAATTTTTTTGCCTATTACTTTCATGTTAAATCGTTAATGACTGCAAAATACCTGTCTTCACGCTTAGGAAGTGAACATTGTGGTGCTAATGCTTTTGTTCCTCTTCGTTTGTGGCGTCTTCTGTGTGCATTTGCCCAGAGCTGCTTAGCTTTGAGGTACGAAGCTTTAGTTATGAGAGAACTCAAGTCTGCATGTTGCCAGTGGCTACAAGTTTCCTGTGAGGAATGGCTAAATTTTGTGGAAGACGCTTTACTTAATGGTTTTCATTCTATTGCGGAGAAGGTACAGCCTATATGTGTGTTGTATATTATCCAAAACTTATCAAACTGATCTTCTCAGCGAATATTCGATCTCTCTGATTTTATATCCGTTAATAGCGTCTCTTGTGACATTGGAGTGAATTGTCAATCATTTATTAGATAGCATAAATATATTTCACTTGTTAGCAAGGTACACATCCGCAATCAAGACTCTGAGAGAACTTGGAATGCAGTCAACTAATGCCATTTGTTCAATTTTTGGTTGGAAAAGACTTAAATTACAACGGCATTGGTAGCAGTGATTCACTGGCCATATAATATAGGCATTTAAATATATGATGCTGTTTATTTCAGTATGGTTGGTTTTCAATGTTTTTCTACTAATTTAGTGGTATTATGATACTTAAATTGTTTCATACTTTTACAACCTTCTTAGTAACTGAATTAGAAAGCTTTGGAATGTTTAAATCTCTGTGTCCAAGGTATCCAGTTGTCACCTGACCTTTAAGCTGATCGATGTTCAGAAAACTGTTGTAATAACATTTCCCATCAATTATTATGTGTTTGTGATTTGGTCATATTCAAATAAAACAATTTGGTTTCTGTCTACTCTTTGTAAGTATTATGGCTTTAAATCCAATTGAGCTAGACTTCAAAATGACTTTAATCGATATTACTCTTCATTTTGGCAACCAGGCATGTGAAAATGCATTATTGTGCCTCAACAAGGATGGTGTTCTAGAATCTGGAACAGACAGGTTTTCTGAAAATGTAGAGCCAATCAGGAAGATAATGAGGCTCAAGCACCATGCAATGACAAGGGTTGCTTCACGTTCTGGTATCTACTCTCCTCTGTTTTCAAATTACTACGGAAAATCACATCCATTATTTTCTACATACTTGAATCTTGGGCACCAGATGCTTTTTTTATTTATAGAAAAAGAAACTTTTATAAATAAGGGAAAGAATACAAGAGAAGACGATCAGGAATCCTCAAAAGTTAATACATGATTGCTGCCTAATTTTTATGCAAATTGGACAAACTGAACCCTCTAAAAAAACCATTAGCTTTCATCCAAAGAGATGCAAGAAACAAAATCCTGCCCAATTTCTATGCAACTGGGCACCAGTGGCTTAAGGTTGACTCTTCTTTTGGATTCTTCAATATTAGTGCATATATTATTTTTCCGATTGCTGTTAACACAACCTTTGATAGGATATTTGGCAAACTTTTTATTTAACATTCTAGGTGACCTGAGGATAACCTCGTTATTTGAAACAACATAGTCTGCTGATGTTCAGGTTATCGTGTCTCTGTAGTGAAAATGTTTTTGCACTGTATTGTTGAAGTGATCCAATGTGTCACTGGGGCTCTAAAGCTCCTGCCTCTTAATCTTTGATGACAACTAGAACTATTATATTTATACGAGCACTGATGTGCTTGCTTTAGATAAGATCTTCAGTGACAAAAGTGTATTTGACATAATTTCCCACCTGGTAGAGTATGATTATCATAAATTGTTCTGAACGAATACTATGTGCAGGGGCGCTAAAGAAAGCAAATTGTACGAATTATAGGCAGCAGAATTTGAGTTCCAAGTTAATGAGTTGTGGTGATGAAAGAAAAATAAAAGCTTCAAGAGTATATCATAGTTGAATGGGCATTAGAGATTTAATGTGCTTCTGCCTTCATTTAAAAAATGTGTTTAGAAAGAAAGAAAGAAAGGCCTGATTTTAGTATCATAATATCAATGAAGCATAAAACACTAAGTATCAAATTCTGGTAGTCCAAGTAGAAAATAAATGATGTAATTTTGTAAAAGAATCATGACAAAGTAAGAAGATCATTACGATTTTGGTACTGCTCTTAATCGGTGGGAAGTTTCAGGGTTTACTGTACACATCGAAACACACACACAGGCACGCATGATGTCTGTGAAGAGACATGTGATACAAAATCACAAACATCTTGTTTATATGAGTTATGTCATCCATTTCCCTATACCCTTCTGTGGCCGATGGACATTGATATTTGAAACAGAGTCTTATTCTTTGAAGAAAAACAGTGTAGTATAAGAAAATTCTGTTTCAATATATCAGCTCGGGTGCAAGCAGCAGAGTACCTGAATAAGAAAACAACAGAGCAGAGCAAGTCAGATTTATTCTTTAAAGAAAAACAGTGTCTAGCATGCATTTCCTTCAGAAATGGAATTAAGAAGCAGAACAAAAGAAAGTTGCATGAAAGCCAAAGCCTTCTGCGGATCAATGATGATTTAAATGAGCAGCAATTAAATTTTAGGCCAATTTAGTTTTATACTCTTTGCTTATTCTTGTGCATTAATTTTGCAGACCGTATTAATTGATTAAGCCTATGATCATATAAAATCACAGGCTGCCTTTTGATTTGAGTGTCAGTAATCAAATGGTTCTTGAGGTTTGTACGTGTGGAAAATGCTTGTTTCTGCCACAAAATATTTGACAATTAGGTGACAAATACAATTATGATCTGTTGACAGTCTAGGACACTAATTATTAATCTCAGTGCAGCCTAGGGTGTCAAGTCTCAATTTTTTTTTTCTTTTCCATTTTGTAAATCTACCTGTCATGCCCCTTTTACCACTGTATATTGTGATATATTGCAGCAGTTAGGATAAGGAACTATAATCAATGTTTACTGAGAGGAAAAATGGAAAATAGAAGTTATAAGCATACTTAATGATCATCCTGTAAAATTAGGTACTCTTCACTCTTGCCTTTGGTGAAACACTTATCCAACTGGTCAAGCTTTTTATTTAAAATACATATTGAGAATGTATTCTCTTATCTAAGCTTCTTTGTGCTTTAGTTCCAGAGCATACATTTAAAATTAGAAAAATGAAAATTCATGACAATTCATTTGGGAGGATTCCTCTGGAAGTCTGGCTAGAACAATTGAACTATACTACAATTTTATGGTTTCAAATATAACTTGCAGAGTTATGTTTTAGCAATGAATCATTTCTCTAGGGTTATGGTGAGCTGTTTCATTTATTGATCATTGGAGCGGCCACTAACATTCATTTGTGTAAGAGTCTTAAATATTAAATCATGAACATCTCATCTGGACGAGAATGAATGTAACTGGTTACATATTATCCATTATTGTCCTTTGCGGCTAGTCTCCTCTAGATATCTTGTAATTTTGGATTTTCAAATTCTTTCTGAAATTTGTGCCTCATGAGTAGTCACTTTATTCATTGCAAATTCTGATTTATTATTAGTTTAGGTGTGAGCGGCAGAATACTTGAAAAAGAAAAAACAGAGTAGTGCAAGTCAGACCTGTTCTATGAAGATAAATGATGCCAGGACTATTTCATATAGCACAATCCAGGGTGCATGCAGACAAATGCAAAATGCTTAAATATATGGTGTATCATAGCTCCTTGTCACTAGCTAAGTCCACTAGTTAGACTATATTGTTCTAACTATCTATCACCTAAAAGTAAGTCATCCAATGGTTAGTCTCGCAACACCTTAGGTGAATGTATCAAGTGGCAAAATATTAAAGAATGTAGTAGAAGATAATCAATCAAGGCAATCAATATATGTGTAAGTAAGGGCAACGTTAGCACATTACATAACATAAAGCATTTAAAAAACAAGCACAAGAAGGCAATAAGGGGTAACTCAATTCACATGATGAGGGGTCACTTCTTTTATTCATTGATGAGTATTTACACACATTAGAGTGTGTAGGGAGGCCTAAAAAGTCACACACTCTTATTCATAGGCTAGTGCCAAGTTGTTCCACCTTGGTCATCGAACACCCTTTAGAGAGTGTTGTAGGCCAAAACCCTATCAACAAAAGTAGACATAGTTTTTATCCCCATTGAAATAAGAAGTTTTTTTTATATAGTTTGGAAAAGATCTAATGTGTCATTTTATATTGATGTGAAGCTAAAAAAAATCAAAGGAACATAGCCATGTGTTTACTAGTATTAGATAAATGACCTTATAGAAAATTACTTAAATTACCCTAAAATAGGAAAAATGAAAAAAAGAACATAAGTTGGATCACTCTTAAATTAGATTCATAGGAACTTCATACAATATTTGATTTATCCACTAATTTGTGTCAAATAGTATGTTTGCTTGCTACCTCTCATAGAGATCCCTTGATGCTTAGGGGTTAGTTGAGTTGCTACCTTTTAGGCCCGATTGGGCTTGGTATGCTTGGAAGGATTGGGGGAACCTCTTCTTCTTACTATGATTTGATATCAAAGTATATTTGCTTGCTAAATTGTTATATAAAGACAACTTGTCACATTCTCCCCCTTTGGTTGATGTCTTCGTAGACTTTGTTACTTGAAAGGCTTGAATCTGCTCCTTAAAGTTTGCTAAATTTTCTTCTTTCTCCTAGATGATCTCCTTATCTCCCAAACCCTTGATTTTACCAAGAACACTTAATGTTAATGCCTTCTAACAATCACCATTGGCTTTTCTTTAATCTTTTCCTCAACCTTTTGCTTTCACTTGTTGAGGTTAACTTTTGGCCCAATGGGTTAGTCCCAAGTTGAGTCTTCAGTATCTAGATGGTACATCTTAAGATTGCTAACATGAATGACTAAAGGTGTTTTCATCCATTTTGGTAGAACAATCTTGTAGGCTACCTTCCCAACCTTGGTAATGATAAGAACCAGACCATCATACTTTCAGATTAGTCTCTTGCCTTTACTCGTGTGGATCTTTAGATGTTCGAGTAGCAATTTTACTAGCACAAGATCTTCTACCTTAAACTTCAACTATTGATGTTCCCATTTGCCCTATACTTCGTCATCTTCAAGCCTTCTTTAGATAAGCACAAACAACTTTAACATACAACTTTTAGTCTTTGGGGATAAGAGTGGCTGCTAACTTGTTGATATGTCAAATGGATTCTTGTTGATAGAAGAACTCTTCTGAGCATTTATATAAAACTGAAATATCTAGTAGTTACAGTCAATTCTTTTAACCAACACTAGCAAAATACCTCAAATACTTCTCCAATAGTTCATTAAATATCTTAGTTTGACCATCACTTTAAGGTTGATAGCTAGACAAAATGTTATGCTCTGATTTGAGAGAGTTGAAAAGTTTGGATCAAAATGCCCTAATGAATATGATATTTTGATCATTAATAATGTTTTAGGGGAACACACCAATGCTTCATAACATACATGAAAAACAAACGAGTCTCCTTGGTCGAGCAATATCTTGAAGTTGGGATAAAGGTTACATACTATGAAAAGCAATCTATCACCATCAAAATACCAGACAAATCCTCTACTTTAGGAAGACTAGAAATGAAGTCCAATGAAACACTCTTCCAAGGTCTATTGGGCACCGACCTGGCAATAACTCCAAAAGTCCTACAATTTTATCTTTCATGACTTTGTCTTATTGGTAGATGAGACAGGCCTGGGTGTAATGTACTTCATCGATAGCCAATAGTACGTTTATTTTGATAGGGCATAAGTCCTTTACCAACCTAGATGACCCACCTACAATGTGTCATGGCACTCCTTCAAAAGCACCTTGCTCAAGTCATCGGCTTTAGGGTCAAAGTGCCTTCTTTCTTTCATGTACAGTAGATTATCCTTCACCCAAGACTAGGGAGTCTTGCCCTTTTTGCTGAGATTATAATAATCTAAGCCACTGAATCCTTGACAAAATTATCTTATATATGCTTTTGTATAATAGTAGTGACACAATTGTTGTTTGTGTATGCCATTAAGGTCATGGCTGTAAGGTATGCCTTGTGACTAAGGGCATTTATAACTTGGTTAGTTTGCCTTGTGGTGTGCCCAAACTCAAATTATGCTAAAAACTCCTACCAAAACCCTTGCTCTGGGATTAACTTCACTTGAGTGAAGAAGTGATTGCCTATTGAGTTATTAGTCTTAAACACAAACTTGAACCCAAGCAAGTAGTGCCTCCATGGGCTCTAGCAATGAACAATTGCTAACATCCCCTCATGTGTTGTATAAGTCTGCTTGGTTTCTGACAACTTGTGGCTATCATAGGTTAGAGGATGCCCCTCTTGAAGTAAAACTCCACCTAATGTGAAATCTGAAACATTTGTTTGGACTTCAAAGAGTTTGGTAATATGTGGCAAGGGGAGTATGGGGTCTCCAATCATAGCTTACTTCAAATCATCAAGTGCAATCTAGCACTTCATAGTTCACTGTCAAACCACTCCTTTCCTTAATAGGTTTATAAGTGGGGTTGTCCTCGTGCAATATCACTCTACAAATACAATAATAATTGGCAAGCCTCAAGAAAAATCTTAACTTAGTCACCTTCATGAGAGCTTTTCACTCTTGGATGACCCTCACATTCTCATGTCCATGTGGATTCCATTGTGTTCTATAATATGCACAAGATATTTGATTCGTTCTTGAACAAATGAGCATTTCTCTTGCTTCACATACAATTGATGAAGCCTCAGTCTCTCAAACTCTAATTTTAAAAGCTTTACATGGTCCTCTAGTGTGGAATTAAAAACATTGTCATCTTAGTAAATAACAAATTTATCCAAATAGTTATGAAAATTTTAGTTTATATGATTACAAAATTTATCACGAGTATTAATCATCTTGAAGGTCATAACAAAGAGCTAAAATATGCCACAACAAGCAATAGGTTATCTTCCCCATGTCCCCTTCTGCCACCCTAACTTCATGGTATCCCGACCTCAAATCTAGCTTTAAGGGTGGCAATTTTTGACATGTTATGATAACCCTAACATGAACACAAGATGTTTATAGTTTATACAAATTCGAGTTGTAATGGGTCAACCTATTTAACACAAATAATTTAGGGTTGACTTAAAATTAAAGGTATTGACATGTTAACCTGTTTAAGAATTTATGCTAAAATTGTAACAGTATTATTTGGGAAATAATTAATAATTAAATTATAAATATTTATATATAATAAAAAATAAAATTATAGTTTTAACAAAATGATAATAAAAACTCAAGAAAGTATCAAATCAATAATTAAAATACTTATAGGGCACCATTATTATAAGTAATTAAATTGATAAATGAGTTTATAATATAACTTTTGTTAATCAAAGTTATTAAATGGGTTAAATGGGTTACCCGTATTAACATGTTTAATAAATAGATAAATCCAACATGACACAATTATTATTTGGGTCAAGTTCTAGTTGAGCTTATTCAAATTGTTATTATCTCTTGATATGATATGAATCCAACACGTAAATCTTGATTATCACCCATATCTAGCTTCGTGAAGTAGCAGGTAGTGCTCAATAAATCAAAGAGATCTTAAACTAGAGGGATTGAGTGCTTGTTTTGCATTGTGAACTTATTCAAAGTTTAAGTCCAGCATAATCAAAGATTATTGTCTTGTTTCTTTTGAAATATATTGGAAGTCCAAATGATGATTTAGATGCTCTAACAAATCTTACATCCCGAAGCTTATTCAATTGCTTCTGGAGCTTTGCCAACTTTGGTGGTGCAATTTTGTAAAGTCTTTTCACTAGGGGTTTTATATTAAGCAATAACTTAATGTGATGATCTATTTCTTTTTGAAGTGGTAATCTCATAAATAGTTAATCTATCATCAAATCTTCAAATGATTTTAGTGTTCTGAATCTTCCACAATACAACTTCCTCATCCACATTCTTTATCTACTTGGACCACTATAAATGATGGTTTTTGTTGCCTTACACCTTTCTTGAAGTGCATAGTAGACAAGAGCTTGATTTTTTGAGGTTGCTTGTTCTAAATTAGTATAACACAAGGATTCTCACCCATGATTAGGATACAACTAGCTATAGGATTTGACATAACCTAGTGTGAAAAGAGGAACTCCATTCCTCATTCTATATCAAAATCATGTATTCTGACAACCATAAAATCTATTTGTCCTTGCCACGACCCAAGTTTCACTGTCGTTTGTTTCACCACTCTCGAAATGGTAAATGTGGTATTCATAGCTCTCATGCAGCATGTGTCCTCCAATTTTAAGTCTAGCCTTTTAACTTTTCCTTAATGAAATTGTGTGTGGCATTAGTGTCCACTATCACACTAGTGGCTTTCCCACTTGTTTGCTCTTTCACATACATGAGTCATTGATTTGGAGTCTTTTTTGTACTTTTAGATAACCTCTTTAGTTCACCAAGGAGCCATGTTTGTTCCTTAGTGAAGGGGCATTATGGTTCCTTGGTCCTTTGAAGAAGGAGGCTGAAAGTGCAAAGACAACTCCGTATTGGGGAATCATGTATTTGAAGGGATAGATAGCTAGGAAGGTCATCACTAGTGTTATGGTGGGCACCAGTGCCCCACATAATTTCATATTGGAGGGAAAGCCAAAAAGCTTAGTTTGAAGTTGGAGAAGGACTCATGTCGCATGAAAGCTATGAATTCTAAGGCCTTTACCATAGGGGGAATGGAGAACCAACTGATAGTAAAAGTTGGGTTATGGCAGGGAAAACAAATTTTGCGATCATCTGGATGGATAATTTTAACATAAAATTAGGGATGAAGTTCCTTTTGTCACACTAGATAATGTCGATTCTTGCAGCTAATTGTCTTTTAATCATAAGTGAGAATACTAGTGTTAAGCCAATTTAGACCTAACAACTTGAAGAAACAAAGCTCTTATTCGCTATTGCAATTTAAGAAAGGTGCAAGGTGGTAAAAACCATCATTTGTAGTGATTCTAACAGATAAGGAGTGTGGATGAGGAAGTTTTTTCTTAGGAGATTTAGAATATCAAAAGTATTTGAAGATTTAATGTTAGATTAACTACTTATGAGATTACCATTTCAAAGAGAAATAGATCACTAGATTAAGTTATTGCTTGGTGTGAAACCTTGAGTGAAAGGATATAACAGAATAACATACTAGAGGTAAAGCTTTAAAAGTAATCGAATGAGCTCCGGGATGTAGGATTCATTAGAGCATCTAAAGTATCGCTTAGGGTTCCAATATATTTCAAAAGAAACAGAATGGTAGTCTTTGATTGTGCATGGACTTTCAGACTTTGAACAAGATCATAGTGCGAAGCAAGTACGTGATCCCTTTAATTCAAGATCCCTTTGATCTATTAAGCATTACTTGCTATTTTATGCAGTTAGATTTGAGGTTGGGATAGTACCAAGTCAGGGTGACAGAAGGAGATGTGGTGAAGAAAACTTATCACTTATTATGATATATTTGAGTTCCTTGTTATGACCTTCAGGTTGATCAACACTCCTAATAAATTTTGTACTTTTTTAACTAGATTTTTCATGACTATTTGTATAAATTTGTTGTTTATCAAGATGGCATTGTTGTTTTCAATTTTACACTAGAGGACTATGTAGAGCATTTAAAATTGATGTTTAAGAGATTGAGGCATCATCAGTTGTATGTGAAGAGAAAAAAATGCTTGTTTACCCATGAATGCATCAAATTTCTTGGGCATATCTTAGAACATGAAGGAATCCGCACAGGCATAAGAAGGTGAAGGTTATTTATGAATGGGAAGCTCATAAGAAGGTGATTGAGTTAAGATCTCTTTTCAGCCTTACCAATTATTATTGTTGATTTGTAAAGCGATATTACAAAAGTACAACCCCACTAATGACTTGTTAAGGAAAGGAGTGGTTTAGTAGTGGGTTGTGAAGTGTCAGATTGCATTTGATGATTTGAAGCAAGCTAAGATTAGAGACCCCATACTCACCTTGTCATATATTACCAAGCCTTTTAATGTTCAGATAGATATTTTAGATTTCACATTGGGTGGAGTCTTACTTCAAGAGGAACATCTTCTAACTTATGAGAGCCAAAAGTTGTCAGAAGCCGAGTAAAGGTATATGACACAAAAGGAGATGCTAGTGTTCATTCATTACTAAAGGGTGTGGAGACACTACTTGCATAGGTTGAAATTTGTGGTTAAGATTGATAACTCAATACTCAGTGCTTAGCAGACCTTGGGAAAGTGTTTTGTTGGATTCATTTCCAACCTTCCTAAAAATGCAAAATTTGTCCACTATTTTATAGGGGGTTTGCTTCTTAAAGTATGGAACATTTATCTTGACTCCAAAGTATTGCTCTACAAAGGAGACAACTGGTTTGTTTTTCATGTATGTGATGAAATATTAGGGTGTTCTCCAAAATATTATTGATGATTGAGATAACATCCACTAGGACATTCTCGTCCGATCATTTTGACTTTTTCATACCATAGCATAATATCTTGTCTAGCTATCATGGTTAAATTGATGATTAGACCAAGAGATTTAATGGCCCTCTGCATATATGAGGCACTTTGTTAGTGTTAATAAAACAAATTAGCTGTAACTACTAGATGTTGCATAGTTTTGAAATTAGTAGAGTAAAATTAGTTTCTTATTTTTGTTATTTTTTATATAAAATTTACTTATTGGTTGTTATCTTTCATCCCAATAGTTATATAGTGCTATATGTTATTTCATGTACAAAAGACGGAGATTGAATAAAGATTATACTATACAATTTATGCACTAAACATAGAGGAAGATTTGATTGTATATTTTATCTTATAATATCAGGTCTTGTATGATATACCAAACAAGCCTAAGTCAAAATGCATTTAGTAATCTATTTATTTTAATGAAACTCTTCCTAAATTCACGCCCACAGGACAAGTACCAATACTAATTGACACTTGCACATGTGCATCGACCTCTTTATTTTTATTGTTTATTCTACCCCGTGTCCCTTGACTTTTCACCCTGCAATTACTTGGCTTTTGGCTTTTTGCGTTGGTTTCCTTCAAAAGATGGAGACGACAATCAATTTTTTTTTTTTGGAAAGTTATTATTGTTGTTTCTTCCTCTCTCTCTCCCCCCATCTTCCTATCTTCTTTCCTCTCCTTGCCCTCTTTCTCTTCAATTTTCAATTCTACATACCTTTTGTAGAAATATTGCAACCTATTTCGCTCTTTGTCGTCACACCAAATTACAATTCCATCCCACCATCTAAAAATTCCTACAACACATTTTAATTTTTGATTGACACTCCCAAATCACGTTGTCAATCACCATCTTTGAAAACCTTGCAGCGCATTTTCATTATTCATCGGGGCTCCCAAATTACAATTCAATTCCACCATCTCTTAATATCATTCTGGATACTTTTGCGCCTGTAAACAATTTAACTGCCCCATTCTTCTCTGTTATGTTTAAAATTTTAGACAATTTAATTGTCTGTTCTTTTCTTTTTGGGTTAAATTCTTATATTGTTTTCTATCATTCATATATTGTTCAATCTCTCTACTCTCATGGTCCGATCTCACTCAAAATGAATTTTCCTTTATTTATGTATTTCTTCCATTTTACTTTTCCTTCTAAGATGGTTGTCAACATTTGTGAACTCCAGTTGGGAGATTCTAAAGGTTTGGGGTTTGGATTTTGCTTTTCGATGTTGTTGTTCACTTCTTTTCTACCTTTTTTATCACACTATACTTCCATTACTAACTTGATTAGCACAGATTTATCATTTTTGGGCTGAAGTTATTTTTTTGGAAATTGGTTCCACCAATATAGGTAGGATCTCAAACTTGAAACAGGTTTTCATTCTGATTTAAAAATGTCTTTTTGGGATTTGCCACTAACAAATTTTGTTGTGGGTTTTTTTTTTTGGGGGGGGGGGGAGATTGGAGTGTAAAGAAAAATGGCAGATTATGTTTGGTGAGTTTATTAAGCATAGAAGTTGAAATCTACGATTCCTGATTCGAATTGTGCGATTTAATTCAATTTAGAACCAAAATGATTTAAATCTTCAACTTAATCGTTTGGATATCTAAATCGTGCCTAAATCACATAAATTGCTACTTGAACCAGATGAATTGTGTGATATTAGCGATTTGTTGAAGCAAAATGCTGATATTGCTACTATTCCCCTATTTTCTATAGAACCAAGTTGACCCATTTTGGGTGCGATCCAATTTTGAAAAAAGCCCTTTAAGGGCTTAGTTTTCAATTTTATTTTAAATTTTATAACCAAATTATCTTACATTCTCTCTCAC
>JANHAO010009323.1:0-18471 GCA_026873985.1 Saraca asoca
GATTCATGATCTTTTTACATAAAAGGGTAAATCAATTCATGCATCGATTCGATCATGAACTTCTTCATGATCTTCATAAGTGAATTGATTCACTAATTAATTAATTAGTTGGTAATTTCTACGAATTGATTCATGACTTAAAAGTTAGTTATTTTTCAAAAGCCAATTACAACATCTATAAATACCCTCTCACTCTCATTATAGCATATAATTTCATATCAATTCTCTATAACTTTGAGCTCAAAAATAGAGAAAATTTTTTAGTTTCATCTAATCTAATTCACCATCTTCAAATCACATTTAATTAACAATCTTGGATCAAATCTATGAAGAACACAACTGGTTAATTAAAATTTTCATCTCAATTATTGGTATTGTATACCTAACTTTTTATTCTTTGTTCTAATTTTGTGATTTCTAGGTTGATAGGAATCAGAGATACAAGAAAAAGGTTGATCTTCCCTTGCATCTTCTTTAGTTGTAAGGTTGATTACAATTAGTTGAAGGTATAGTGTCAATTGTATCTATAGGTTAGCAAGAGTCCAGTCAATTCCTATGTTTCTGAGTAATAAAAGCGACTATCTGGTTGAGGATTGTCTAGTGGATGTAGACTTAAACTACAATTTCAGTTCAAGTTGAATGTTGATGGTGAAATTTGGTCCTGCTAAATTCCTGTCAACGGGTGTGTGGTTCTTAGACCCCAAGCTATTTTCTGGTTTGAAAGATATACAATTAGGAGGACCATGAAGATGGTAAAGAGGAAGAAAGGTGACAGGATGCACAATCTCTAATGTTATTCGATCAAATCCGGGCGGTATCGGATCTTATGTCTACGGTGGAGCTTTTATTAATATGAGAAAAAAGATTTTTACAGAGCTTTAACTTACAAGTTTTCCCGGCCTCCCCCCTCTTCTGACAATGAGTCCCTATTTATAGAGGAAGGAAGGGTTACATATAATGATTATAAGCTACAATTCTGTTACATCAAGAAATAAATGTAAAAGACAGTAAGACTTCAGTAATTCACTATTGCAGGATGCATTCTACGGGGTGGACCCCTTTTATCAGTTGCAAGTTGGCATATGTGTGTCTAACACTTAATCCTACTTTGTTTGAGCGAGGTGTTCGTTCACCTGAACTGAGACTCTCAGCTCAAGGTCACTATGATGGATCACTTAGCAAGCTCAGTGCTGTCTCTACAGCATAGTGAGCTTGAGCAGGATGGTCAGCTAATTAGCGAGCCGGTCTTATAGTGACCTCGTTGCGTCACTTTCTAGCGATGAGCGAGGTAGTGTCCGCTGGGCATCTTCGGCAAGCTTGGTAACTTAGCTTCTATTGGGCTCGTGCTGACTTATCCTCTAAAGTCGATTTTTACCCATAACATAAGCCTCCTAACTCTCAGTTCACTTTGCGGACTGGAAGTTGTAATTTTTCTGAGGCTTTGTCAGTCATAGTCTTTGCCTGCCTGATTTGTCACTTCAGTTTTCTCTGCTATCTTTTCATTTTGCTTCAGACCATGCTTTCTTCTATTCATAATTTTCAACCGTTGGCATAGCACTGCCACTTATTTTGGGTCGTCAGATTAAGATCAGCCAGATATATTTTGGATTTTTCGATGGATCGAGCTGGTCTTTTTATACCCTGAGGGTCTTTTTTCTTTTTCTTAGAAGAGTTCAATGGAGGAGTCTATCAAGCCCCCTGCATTTTTGGTAACTTGGCTTCCAGTGAAGCTTTTTAAGGCATGGATGGTATGTTGCAAAATGCTTGGAGGCATGGATAGCCGATTGCACATGGTTTCCCCAGAGGGTTCATCTTGTGGGTTCCTGGGGAGTCTTGTGTAGATCTTAGATCACTTCCCTGGGTCCTTGCATAGAATCCAGCATCACCGATTGGGCTCTAGGCGCCTTTTTAAATTGCATGGGGTCTGGTCCAGTAGGAACCGCTTGCTGATCTTCCTGCTGGTGGGAGTTTGCCTCCCTATAGTTGACTCTTCACTTTCTTGCTGGAATGATAGTGTTAGGCTTTCAGGCTTATTGCCTTTGGTTTCTGTACTTCTTCTTCTTCTAATGTAATTTTACACCATTGGATAGGGCCTTTTAATGTATGAGCTCTTTTGCTAAGCTTTTGAATGTTTATTGGATGCTTTGTGCACTACTATTTGTACATTTCTGATGATTGATGAAACATCTTTCTGACCAATCAACCATGTCTTTAGTTCTTGACTCTTTAATTCTCTTGTTGCTTGATCGCCTTTACTAATCAATAGTCAGGTTGCACGTTAGCTACACCTAATAGGAGATCACATATGAGCTATGATTTTCTGATTGCATGCTAGCTATAGATACTTAGTCACATGAGAGCTACAACAAGTTTATTTCAACATCCTTGTGATGTGGCGAGCCTGTAGCCAGTTATTAGGTTTGAGTGTATCATTGAGATAGGCTTCGTGTCATTTCTTTTAGTTATGCTTTTGTGGTGAGGTAGGCTCTAGGGCCGTCTCACACTCGATTTTATTTTTGTTTTCGTTTGCGTCGTCGTGAGGTAGGCTCTGGGCCATCTCACCCTCAGACTCGAGGTAGGCTCTAGGTCGTCTCACCCTCGGACAAGTTCTTTTTTCATTTTGTTTTTGTTGTCGGGAGGTAGGCTCTGGGCCGTCTCACCCTCAGACATGAGGTAGGCTCTGGGGCCGTCTCACCCTCAGATGGGAGGTAGGCTCTAGGCCATCTCACCCTCAGACAAGTTTTGTTTTCATAGCTCATTGCTAGCTAGGTAGCATTTTTATGTCTTGGCCAATCGATTATGAATTCGATAGGTTTAATCGTAGGACAATTCTTTTCAAGCAACATTTCGCTAGACAATTCATATAGAGATTTCAAAATCATAGTAAAGTTCATGAGAATGTTATAGGATTAGAATATGATTTTGATGGAAGGCTCTGGTTCTCGACCCATGACTCACTAGGCTTGTTGTTCTGGTAGCCTTACCACATAATCCTGTAACCTGCCCCTCTTGATGAGATCTTCTATGACGTCTTTTAGTGCCCGGCATTCTGAAGTGGTGTGTCCGACCTCATTATGATAAGCATAAAATCTGTTTGGATCTCTGGACTTGGGGGGAGCTCTTATTGGCCTGGGTCTCCCAAAATCCTCATTATGCCTTTTTGCGACAAAAATTCTATCCTGCGTCTCTGACAGGATGCTATAGTCTTTGAAGTGGCCTACAGGTCGCTGAGGTCTTGTGTTTTTCGCAGGCTAAGAACTAGGGTCATGACTGTGACTTTCATCACCCTTTTTTTTGCTCATGGTGGGACCACTGGTGTTCACTTTTTGCTTAGGCTTGTCAACTCCAAAAGTTTCTTCCCATTTTATTTGTTTAGTAGCTCGCTTGTAAAATTCAGCGAGATCTCGAGCTAGGGACCTGTAAAGGATTTTGTACAGTTTTCCATTTTTGCGGAGTCCTGCTGAGATTGCTGTTAAGACATTTTCCTCTAACAGATTTTTCACGGAGTTGGCCTCATGCCTAAACCTGGTCACATAGTCTTTTAGCGATTCATTTTTGTGCTGAAAAACCATTATAAGATGACAAGAAGGTGTGAGTTGCCTTTTTAGTGCCCGATATTGGTTAATGAATTTCCTTTGGCACTCTTCCCAACTGCTGACATTGTGAGCTGGGAGGTTTCTGAACCATGCCTGAGGTATTCCTCCTAATGTGGGTAGGAAGACATGACATTTCACCAAAGGGTCAGTTGTTTGAAGATCCATTTGGATATTAAACACATCCAAATGGTCACTCAGGTCACTATTCCCGTTATACAGTGGGATCGCGGGCACTATAAGTTTCTATGGGAGAAGCTGAATTTTGATCTTCACAGAAAATGGTGAGCTTTCTTTGTAGCAAGGTTAGTTGTTTTGAGGTTGTGGGCATTCTTCTAGCCGTTTGAGCCTTTGGAGGACTTCCTCCATTATCAGGTTCTACATTTTGAGTTGAGGGGTGGAGCTTTCTACTCATTATGAGCCCCCTAGTCGTTGACTATCATGATCTTCATGAGTTTCCTTCTGAGCTTCTTTATAGAACTGTTGGAGTTGTGTCATGATTTCTTCTTACCTTTGACACCCTGGGCTTGTGCCTGTGTCAGTGCTTTAACAGTTTCAGCTAACTCTCTTATCGTATTTTTGAGTGTCAAAGGTAAGAAGAAATCATGACACAACTCTATCAGTGCTTTAACAGTTTCAGCTAACTCTCTTATCGTATTTTTGAGTGTCGATTGGGATTAGCCGGCCATTTATGCCTCTTCGATTCACAAGACAACAGTAGAATGCTGATGAGCCCCAACAATAGGAGTGTTCACTAGTTGAAAGACTAGAGTGAATGGACTCTGAGTGGTTCTTCCTCTCACTATTGCTATTGCATAGATGAACATGCTAGAAAAGTAGATGTAGAAAATAGATTGGCCCTTCCTCTAGCTCCAAAATGTTGATGGCAAAATTTAGTTCTACCAAATTCCTATCAATAGGTGTGTGGTTCTTAGACCCTAAGCAATTTTCTGGCTTGAAAGATATGCAATTAGGAGGATGGTGAAGATGGTAAAGAGGAAGAAAGGTGACGGGATGCATAATCTTTAACATGGTTCGGCCAAATTCGGGTGGTACCAGACCCTACGTCCATGACGGAGCTTTTATTAATATGAGAAAAGAGATTTTTATAGAGCTTTAACTTACAAGTTTTCCCAGCCTCCCCCTTTTCTGACAATGAGTCCCTATTTATAGAAAATGAAATGGTTACATATAATGATTACAAGCTATAGTTCTATTACATCAAGAAATAAATGTAAAAGATAATAAGACTCCTATAATCTGACTGTTACAGGCTACTTTCTGTGGGGTGGGCCCCTTTTGTTGGTTGCAAGCTGGTATATGTGTGTCTAATACTTAATCCTGCTTTGTTTGAGTGAGGTGTTCGTTTGCCCGAATTAAGACTCTCAGCTCAGGGTCACTGTGGCGAATCGCTTAGCGAGCTCAGTGCTGTCTCTACAGCATAGCGAGCTTGAGCAAGATGGTCGGCTGCTTAACGAGCTAGTCTTATAGTGACCTTGTTGCATCACCTTCTAGTGATGAACGAGGTAGTGCTCGCTGGATGTCTTCAGTGAGCTAGGTAACTTAGTTTCTGCTGGGCATGTGTTGACTTATCCTCCAAAGCTAATTTTTACCCATAACATAAGACCCTCAACTCTCAGTTCGCTTCGCAGATTGGGAGTTACAATTTTTTTTAGGCTTTATCAGTCAAAGTCTTTGCCTGCTTGATTTGTCACTTTAGTTTTCTCTTCTATCTTTTCATTCTACTTCAGACCATGCTTTCTTTTATTCATAGTTTTCGATCGTTAGCGTGGTACTGCCGCTCATTTTGGGTCGTTAGATTAAGATCGACCAGATATCTTCTGGATTTTTCAATGGACTGAGCTGGTCTTTTTATACCCTGAGGGTTTCCTTTCTTTTTCTCAGAAAAGTTCAATGGAGGAGTCTATTGAGCCCTCTGCATTTTTGGTAACTTGGCTTCCAGTGAAGCTTTTTGAGGCATAGATGGTCTGTTGCAAAATGCTTGGAGCCATGGATAGCTTGTTGCACATGGTTTCCCTGCAAGGTTCATCTTGTGGGTTCCCGGGGAGTCCTGTGTAGATCTTAGATCACTTCCCTCTGGTTCTTGCATAGAATCTAGCATCATCGATCAGGCTCTGGGTGCTTTTTTGAATTACATAAGGTCTGGTCCAGTAGGAACCACTGGCTGGGTATGGAAAGACTGCAGAAGTGGAGTTACTGGTCTTCCTACTAGTAGGAGTTTGCCTCCCTGTAGCCAACTCTTCACTTTCTTATCGGAATGGTAGTGTTAGGCTTTCAGGCTTTTTGCCTTTATTTTCTATACTTCTTCTTCTTCTGATGTAATTTTACCCCATTGGATGGGGCCTTTTAATGTATGAGCTCTTCTGCAAAGTTTTTGAATGTTTATTGGATGTTTTGTGCGCTATTGTTTGTACATTTTTTATGGTTAATGAAACATCTTTCTAACCAATCAGCCATGTCTTTAGTTCTTGACTCTTTGATTCTCTTGTTGCTTGATCACCTTTGCTGATCAATAGTCAGGTCACATGTTAGCTACGCCTGATAGGAGATCGTATATGAACTGTGATTTTCTGGTAGTATGCTAGCTACGGATACTTAGTTGCATGAGAGCTGCAACAAGTTTATTTCAGCATCCTTGTGATGTGGCAAGCTTATAGCAAATTATTAGGTTTGAGTGTATCGTTGAGATAGGCTTCATGTTATTTTTTTTTTGTTATACTTTTGTTGTGAGATAGGCTCTGGGGCCGTCTCACCCTTGATTTTATTTTTGTTTTTGTTAGCATTATCACGAGGTAGGCTCTGGGCCATCTCACCTTCTGTTGTAAGGTAAGCTCTGGGGCTGTCTCACCCTCGGACTCAAAGTAGGCTCTAGGCCGTCTCACCCTCGGATGCAAGGTAGGCTCTAGGTCGTCTCACCCTCAGACAAGTTTCGTTTTCATTTGCATCGTCACAAGGTAGGCTCTGGGCCGTCTCGCCCTCAAATGCGAGGTAGGCTCTGGGGTCGTCTCACCTCAGACGTGAGGTAGGCTCTAGGCCGTCTCACCCTCGGACGAGTTTTATTTTCATTTTGTTTTTGTTATCGCGAGGTAGGCTCTCGACCGTCTCACCCTCAGATGCAAGGTAGGCTTTGGGGCTGTCTCACCCTTGGACGCGAGGTAGGCTCTAGGCCATCTTACCCTTGGACAAGTTTTGTTTTTGTAACTTGTTGCTAGCTGGGTAGCATTTTTGTGTCTTAGCCAATCGGCTATGAATTCGACAGGTTTAATCATAAGGCAATTCTTTTCAAGCAGTGTTCCATTGGACAATTCGTACAGAGATTTCAAAATCATAGTAAAGTTCATAAGAATGATATAGGATTAGAATATGGTTCTGATGGAAGGCTCTGGTTCTCGACCCGTGACTCGTTGGGCTTATTGTTATGGCAGCCTTACCACATAATCCTATAACTTGCCCTTCCTGATAAGTTCTTCTATGGCATTTTTTAGTGCCCAGCATTCTGAGGTGGTGTGTTTGACCTTGTTATGGTAAGCACAAAATCTATTTGGATCTTTGGACTTGGGGGGAGCTCTTATTGGCATGGGCCTCCCGAAATCCTCATTATGCCTTTCTGCGATAAAAATTCTATCCTACGTGTCTGATAGGATGCTGTAATTTTTGAAGCAGCCTCCAAGTCGCTGAGGTCTTGTCTTTTTTACAGGCTGAGAACTAGGGTCGTGACTGTGACTTTCATCACCCCTCTTTTTGCTCATGGTGGGACCACTGGTGTCCACTTTTTGCTTAGGCTCGTCAACTCCAAAAGTTTCTTCCCATCTTATTTGTTTAGCAGCTCACTCATAAAATTTAATGAGATCTTGAGTTAGGGACTTGTAAAGGCTTTTGTATAGTTTTCCATCTTTGTGGAGTCCTATTGAGATTGTTGTTAAGATGCTTTCCTTCGACAGATTTTCCACGGAGTTGGCATCATGCCTAAACTAGTCATATAGTCTTTTAGCGATTCATTTTTGCACTGAAAAACCATTGTGAGGTGGCAAGGAGGTGCAAGCTTCCTTTTCAGTGCTCGATATTGGTCAATGAATTTCCTTTGGCACTCTTCCCAGCTGCTGACGCTACGAGCTGGGAGGTTTTTGAACCATGCCTGAGGTATTCCTCCTAATGTGGCTGGGAAGACACGGCATTTCACCAGAAGGTCAGTTGTTTGAAGATCCATTTGGATATTAAACGCATACAAATGGTCACTTGGGTCGCTATTCCCATCATACAGCAGGATCACGGGCACTTTAAGTTTCTGTAGGAGAGGTTGCATTTCGATCTCCACAGAAAATGGTGAGCTTTCCTCGTAGCAAGGTTGGTTATTTTGAGGTCGTGGGCATTCATTTAGCCGTTTGAGCCTTTGGAGGACTTCCTCCATTATTAGGTTCTGCATTTCGGGCTAAGGGGTGGAGCTTTCTACTCGTTGCGAGCCCCCCAGTTGCTAACTATCATGATCTTCATGAGTTTCCTTCTAAGCTTCTTTATGGAACTGTTGGAGTTGTGCCATGATTTCTTCTTACCTTTGAGCACCCTGGGCTTGTGCCTGTGCTAGTGCTTTAATAGTTTCAGCCAACTCTCTTATCATATTTTTGAGTGTCGATTGGGATTGGCCAGGCATTTACTCCTCTTCGGTTCTCGGGACAATAGTAGAATGCTGATGTGCCCCCACAATAGGAGTGTATGCTAGTTGAAAGACTAGAGTGACTGAACTCCGAGTGGTTCTTCCTCTCACCATTGCTACTGTAGAGATGAACATTCCATAAAAATGGATGCAGAAAATAGATAGGCCCTTCCTCTAGTGCCAAAATGTTGACAGCAAAATTTGGTTATACCAAATTCCTATCAACAGGTGTGTGGTTCGTAGACCCCAAGCTATTTTTTGGTTTGAAAGATATGCAATTAGGAGGACGGTGAAGATGGTAAAGAGGAAGAAAGGTGACGGGATGCCAATCTTTAAAGTGGTTTGGCCAAATCTGAGGTGGTACCGGACCCTACGTCCATGGCAAAACTTTTATTAATATGAGAAAAAAGATTTTTACAGAGCTTTAACTTACTAGTTTTCCCAGCCTCCCCCCTCTTCTGACAATGAATCTCTATTTATAGAGGAAGGAAAGTTTACATATAATAATTACAAGCTACATTTCTGTTACATCAAGAAATAAATGTAAAAGACAGTAAGAATCCTATAATCCAGCTACTACAGGTTGCTTTCTGCGGGGTGGGCCCCTTTTGTCGGTTGCAAGCTGGCATATGTGTGTCTAACACTTAATCCCACTTTGTTTAAGCGAGGTGTTCGTTCACCTGAACTAAGACTCTCAGCTCGAGGTCGCTGTGGCAAATCACTTAGCGAGCTCAAGCAGGATGGTCGGCTGCTTAGCGAGCTAGCCTTATAGTGACCTCGTTGCATCGCCTTCTAAAAATGAGCGAGGTAGTGCCTGCTGGGCATCTTCAACAAGCTGGGCAACTTAGCTTCTACTGGACTCGTGCTGACTTATACTCCAAAGCCAATTTTTACCCATAACATTGAACAATTTTAAAAATCTAGTTTTCTTGTTTATTCTTTTCTACATTTTGTATTCTGCTATTCTAATGCATTTTTGATATCATTGCTATTTTGGTTTATTGCATCTTTAAACTTACTACAATTCTATTTAATTGTTAAACTAGTTTAAATTGATCAATTTGTAATTGAATTCCTTATTACATCAGTGACTCCAATATTATCTTGATCATCCAATAGAATCTTCTTGAAAAATCTTGTGAAACAAGAATCCAATCTCAAAGTAGAAAGAATATTTTACATTTGTAAAAAGGGCAAGATCTTGATATTTTTCAGGACCTATAGTTAGTATCAGAGCTTTGGCTCTTGATACTCTTTAGTTTTTTAAAGAGAATGGATTCTAGCCTTATATTATTACCTAATTGTCCACCCTTGAACAAGCCACTTGGTTTTAGTAGACATTACTATACCTATTGGAAACAAAAAATTAGAGACTTTATTGAAGCTACTAATATAGACATGTGGAAAATTGTGGAGGATGGATATGATCCACCATAAACACTAATAAATGGAGTTGTAAAACCTAAGCCTAAACCTTTATGGACAGGGGAGGAAAGCAAGAGACACCTCCTTGCCCCAAGGTCAAATGGATCATCTCCAACTCACTTTCTCTTAATGAATATGAAAGGATTTCTAACTGTACCACTGCTAAATAGATTTGGGACACTTTAAAAGTAGCACATGTAGGAACTAGGCAGGTTAGAGCATCTAAAGTGCATATGTTAGTCTCATAATATGAAATGTTCAAAATGGAAGAGGGTGAATCCATCAAAGATCTCATCCAAAGATTCATTACTATAACTAATCATTTGATATGGCTTGGAAGAACCTTTGACAATGCAGATTTAGTGCATAAAATTCTGATACCTCTAACTGAAGAATGGCAGCCATAGGTGATAGGCATCAAGAAATCACTTAAGATGGGGATGCCAATAATTCAGGAGCTCTACAAGAATTTACAAAAGCATGAACTAAAGCTAAAGAGATATAGGAAAAATGATGATGACAAAAGGAAGAAAACTCTAGCACTTAAGGCTACAAAATCATTTGAAACTAATGATGAGGTATCTGATACTAATGAAAAAGCTTATAAGAAAGAACAAATGGCACTCCTAAGCAAAATGTTGCAGAAACTCTTAAGAGAAAAAAGGAGTAAGGAAAAGAAGAAACCTATTCCACAAAGGAGGTTTAGCAAGAGAGTTCCTTATACACTTCTACATGTTTTGAATGCAAAAAATTGAGACACTTTAAACTAGATTATCCAATATTCTTGAAGAGACAACTTGAGAATAAGAGAAAGAATAGAAAGCTAACCTTTAAGAAAGGCAACCTAGCAATTTGGGATGATGAAAAAGATAAATCTAGAAAAGAAGAAGAAGAAATTAAGGAAGAGGCACTCCTCTACCTCATGGTCAAAGTGGATGAAGATAATGAGGTATTTAGAAACCAATCCTTCTTTTACTTTAGCGATATGCTTAATTCTATTAATGATAATTTTAGTAATTATGAATTTAATTCTACTAATGATGATGAAACTACTGATTTGTATGAAAAGTTGTATGATGTTTTGAAAAAGGCTAAGAAAGATTCAATGCATGCTAAAGCAGAAAAGAAGCCTTTCTTGAGAAAATTCAGCAGATTGAAAAAGAGAAAAACAATTTGTATGATTTAGCTAAAAAAGTTTTGAGTGAAAATAAAGTTTGTGATCAATGTGAAATTTACAAATCCAAAATAGACACATTGACCAAAGCTTTACATGGTTTCACAAATAACAAAATGAGACTACATGATATGCTGCAAAATCAAATTGGTTTTCAAAACAAATTTGGTTTAGGATATAGACGGTAAACCAAGAGGAGATCAAAGAAAAGTTCTAAAATTATCAAGACAAATAGAAAATTCAGTCATATTACATGCTTTTACTGCAATTAAAAGGGACATCATATTAAGCATTGTCCTTATAGAAATGGTATATACATTCTAAAACCTAATGAAAAATTAGTTTGGCTACCCAAAACACTTACCTCTTATAAAAACTTTGTTATCTCTACTAACAAAATTGGACCCAAGACTTACAAGGTACCACAAATACAAGTATAATTGCTGATTTGCAGGTCTGTGAGAGACATAAGAGTAATCGATGGTTCCTGGATAGCCACTATTCACACCATATAACAAGAAACAAGGACATATTTATCTCTCTCACACAAATAACAAGAGGTAAAGTAACTTTTGGTGATGATACTAAAGGTAAAGTGAAAGGTATTGGTAAGGTTGGTAAATTGCCAAATTGTTACAATGATGATGTGTTGTTTGTAGAAAGCCTTAGGCATAACCTGCTAAGTAATAGTCAGTTTTGTGACAAGGGAAACCAAATAATCTTCAATTCAAATAAATGCTTAGTCATAAACAACAATGACAAACAGGTTAAGCTAGTCAGTAGTAAGATTAAAAACATCTACATGATAAATCTAGATTCAAAATCAAAATTAGATTCCACTTGTTTGGTTCGCATTAATGATGACTCATGGATTTGGCATAAAAGACTTGCATACACCAACATGGATATCATTGGAAAAATTTCTAAGAAAAAACTAGTGCTGGGATTGCCAAAATTAAACTATACCAAAGACAAAATATGTGATGCATGCTAGAAAGGAAAACAAGTAAAATCCTTATTTAAATAAAAAAAATGTTATTTCAACTACAAAACCCCTGAATTTTCTTCACATGGATCGAATTGGTCCATCTAGAATCAAAAGTCATAGAGGAAACCTCTATGTCTTGGTGATTATAGATGGCTATTCAAGATTTACATGGACCCTATTTTTATCCCATAAAAATCATACATTTGAAGCCTTTAAAAAGCTAGAAAATGCAATTCAAAACCAAAAATGGCACTCCATTTTAACGATAAGGAGTGATCATAGAGGAGAGTTTAAAAATAAGAACTTTACTAGTTTCTGTGAGGCAAATGGTATAAACCATAGCTTCTCAGCACCTAGAACCCCTCAACAAAATGGTCTAGTTAAGAGGAAAAATAGATGCTTAGAAGAGATGGCTAGAAGTATATTAACTGAAAGCCCCTTCCTAAATCCTTATGGGCTAATGTAGTGAACACTGCATGCTATGTAATGAATAATGTTCTAATCAATCCTATTTTAAACAAAACCCATGAACTCTATTATGGAAGGAAGCCAAATGTATCTCATCTTCATGTTTTTGGTTGTAAATGTTTTATACATAACAATGGCAAAGACAATTTAGACAAGTTTGATGCTAAATTTGATGAAGCCATTTTCATTGGTTATTCTTCATCTAGCAAAGGCTTTCATATCTTTAACAAAAAGACTTTGAAGATTGAAGAATCTATTCATGCCATCTTTGATATAACTTCTTTAAGTGTTAATAGATCTAAAGAGGAAATGAATGATCAGGAAAATCAATCATTTTTTGACTCAAATTTAAGACAAGTAGAAGTTCAATCAAGGACAATAAATGCAGTTCCAAAAGAAAAGGAAGATGACACTCTAGCATTTGAAACTTTAGCCCTATGCACACCTCAAAAACAATAGAAGTTTATGCAAAGCCATCCAAAGGCTCAAATCATTAGAGAAACATCACAACAGATAGCACATAGCAATTTAAGGAATATTTGCAACACTCAGCATTTGTATCTTAGTTTGAACCTAAAAACATTAATGAAGCCTTAATAAATGAAAATTGGGTTTTGGCAATGTATGAAGAGTTAAATCAATTTAAAAGAAATCAAGTTTGGACTCTTATGTCAAAACCAAATGATCATATTATTATAAGTACACGTTGGGTTTTTAGGAACAAACTAGATGAAAATGGAGTGATCATTAGAAATAAAGCTTGTTTAGTTGCAAAAGGTTATAATCAAGAGGAAGGCATCAATTATGATGAAACCTTTACACCAGTAACTAGATTAGAAGCCATAAGGATGTTATTGGCATATTCTTGTTCATGAAATTTTAAACTTTATCAAATTGATGTGAAAAATACATTTTTGAATAGTTACATATTGGAAGAGGTATATGTTCAACAAACCCCTAGGTTTGAAGATCATCTATATCCAAATTATGTCTATAAGCTTCAAAAAGCCTTATATGGTCTTAAACAGGCTTCTAGAGTTTGGTGTAATAGATTAAGTAAATTTTTATTCAAAAAGGCTTTAGAAAAGGTAAAGTAGACACTACACTTTTTATGAAAGAAAAAGGAAGGGATATTTTACTTGTTCAAGTGTATGTTAATGATATTATCTTTGGCTCTACTAATGATTCCTTGTGCAGAGAATTTTCTGAGTTAATGCAGAGTGAGTTCAAAATGATGGAAGAGTTAACATTTTTTCTTGGATTGCAAATCAAGCAATGTACCAATGGAAGCTTCTTAAGTTAGACCCAGTATATAGTGGAATTGCTCAAAAGGTTCAAGTTTGATAACCACAAACCTATTGGAACTCCTATGAGTCCATCTCTTAAACTAGATTCTGATGTAAATGGTAAATCTATTAACCTTACTTTATTTAGAGAAATGATAAGAAGCCTACTCTATTTGACTACAAGTAGACTAGATATAATGCTAAGTGTTTGTCTTTGTGCAAGATATCAAGCCTAACCAAAAGAATCACATCTTTCAGTTGTGAAAAGAATTTTTCGATATCTTGTAGGAACAAAATACCTAGGATTATGGTATCCTAAATTAAACACTTGTAGTCGTATAGGTTATTTAGATGTAGATTATGTAGGAAGTAGGAATGATAGAAAAAACACTAGTGGAGCATGCCAATTTATTGGTCACTCTCTAGTCTCTTAGTCCTACAAAAAGCAAAATGGTGATGCACTTTCAACTGCTAAAGCAAAATACATTGCAGCTAGGAATTGTTATGCTCAAATCTTATGGATGAAGCAACAATTATCAGATTATGGCTTGGAATTTATCAGGATTCCTATAATGTGTGACAACACTAGTGCTATCAATCTAAGTAAAAATCCTATCATGCACTCTAAAACAAAACACGTTCAAATTAGACATCATTTTATCAGGGATCATGTTCAAAGAAGTAATATCTCTATTGAATTCATACAAACTAAATTTTAACTAATCGATATTTTTTACAAAGCCCTTGGATGAAAAATGGTTTGTGTTCATTCGAAGAGAATTAGGAATGTTAGACCCCTTGGAAATGATCTCAAATGACCAACTTGCAATATTTTTTTTATTTTAAGTTTTGTATTTGATTATGCTTATTTGTTTTGAATATTGCAAATTCTAACTTAGACATCGGAGGTTTCTCTAAGTTTGTTTTGTAGGTACATAATATGAAATTTGAGGTAAAAATAGTGTTAAGTTGATTAATGTTGATAATCATATTATATGTTAAGAGTTTTGGAACAAAACTGCATGAAAACTGGTTTCAGAACTCTCTGAATCGAATCCTGAATTGATGCGAATTTTTCTAGGTTTTCTATGAGTTTCTGAATCAATTCACAACTTAAAATTTTACATTATGAATCGATTCATGAACTGATTCAGAACATTTTTTAGTCTTTCAGGAAAAACTCAAACCTTTTAAAATTTTTATCAAACTGAATAAATTGATTCCCAAATTAATTCAGTCCTATCCAAATTGATTCAATCTTGATCAAATCAATTAATGAACTAATTCATCAAGATAATGGTTGTTCTAAAATTTTAAAAACTATTATTAAACTCCCTGAATCAATTCCATTAATTCAAAAATTGATGTTTAGATAAATGAATTGATTCAAGACCTAATATATGCAAAAATAAAATGATTCATGTAATAAGTCTAAACTTAAGTAGAATCATTACTTCAGGGGGAGATTAGTATCACAATAGGGTTAAGAACTATTCTTTAATCCCTTTACCCCTATTATCTGATTTGGATTTTAAACTTTGTTATTACATTTTTGATAAGGCACTATTGCTTTTTGATGTGCCAAAAGGGGGAGAATGATAAGATTTTAAATAAGGAACCTAGATAAGGGAGAATAAAAACTTAAGAGGGAGTAAAAAGTAAAAACCCTCATTTAAAATTTTTCATTGTATGTATATTTTGATGTTTATCTAAAATTATTTGTCACCATAAAAAAAGAAGAGATTGCTAGACTTGTTATCATGTCTTCTTTAGTTTTACTGTTGAAAAATAATTTTAATTGATGTCACGATCTAACTATGTGCTTTGAGTATTTGTTCAATTTGCAAATACAAGTTGATCAAGTGACATTCAAGATATCAAGAGATCCAACACTAGTCTTAGTTTTTATTAATTTTTCTAAGATTTTTTGTAAGTGTGTTCTAATCAGTTTTGATCCAGGTAACTTTCTAAAAATAGCTAAACTGGGATAGAAATAAATTAAATGAAATGATATGAAAACAAATATTTTCTAACTATATTTTCAAATAGCTTTTCACAAGTTAAATTTTTATAAAAACCATTTTTAGTGTGTGAATCGATATAAGAATTAATTCATATTGAAAAACTTGTGAAATCTTCTTAAATCGGTTAGGTAATTGATTCATGAGAAAAAAAGTTTTTGAAAATATTTTTACCGAAACAATAGAAAATAGTCTAAATCAATTAAGCAATTGATTCATGATCTTTTTACATAAGAGGGTAAATTATTTCATGCATCGATTTAGTCATAAACTTCTTCATGATCTTCATAAGCAAATTAATTCACTAATCGATTAATTAGTTAGTAACTGCTACGAAATGACTCACAATTTAAAAGTTAGTTATTTTTCAAAAGTCAGTTATAACATTTATAAATACCCTCTCACTCTCGTTTTATCGTTTAACTTCATATTAGTTCTCCATAACTTTGAGTGTGAAAATAGAAAAAAAAATTGAGCTTCATCTAATCTAATTCTATCTCTCCAAATCACATTTGATTAACAATCTTGGATCAAATCTATGAAGAACACAACTGGTTAATTGAGATTTTCATCTCAATTGTTAGTATTGTATACCTAACTTTTTATTCTTTGGTTTAATTTTGTGATTTCTAGGTTGATAAGAATCGGAAATACAAGGAAGAGGTTAATCTTCCCTTATATCTTCTTTAGTTGTAGGGTTGATTACAATTAGTTGAAAGTGTACTGTCAATTACATCTATAGGTTAGCAAGAGCCCAGTCAAAGTTTTGTGCAAGAACTGGTGTTTAGGATTCCAGTCAATTCCTATGTTTTTGAGTAATAAAAGTGACTATCCAATTGAGGATTATCTAATGGATGTAGACTTAAGCTATGGTTTCAATTTAAGTTGAACCACTTTAAAAATCTAGTGTTCTTATTTATTCTTTTCTACATTTTGCATTCTGCTATTTTGATGCATTTCTAATATCACTGCTATTTTGGTTTACTACATTTTTAAACTCACTGTAATTTTGTTTAATTGTTGAACTAGTTTAAATTGATCAATTTATAATTGAATTCTTAATTATATCAGTGACTCCAATATTATCTTGATCATTCAATAGAATCTTCTTGAAAAATCTTATGAAGCAAGAATCCAATCTCAAAGTAAAAAGAGTATTTTAAATTTTTAAAAAGGGCAAGATCTTGATATTTTTCGGGACCTATAGTTGTAACCTTGTCTACTATCAATTTTCTTGGTTTCTAAATGCCTGAAAATCAATAAATAGATATACTTTATCTTCTCAATCAACCTACCAACTAAACAACTTTAACATAGGAAACATAACATTTCATAAGAAAATACTTACTTCCCTTAGGTTTGATTTTTTTTAATGATAATCCTTTTTAATGTAACTAGGCTTGTTACATTAAAAGCATATTTACTATGCAATAGTTATCTTATTCTTTTAAAATGGAAATTTTCATAATTTTGATGTTGAGATATCATCTCATTTCCTATTAAAACTCTTATTTATCTTTAATTATTAATTGAAAGCTCATATTTGATTATCCCTTCAGTTTTTCACAACCTTTTTATCTTTTTAGTAATCAAACTTATAAATTAGATGATTCAACTCTCTAACGAGACTCAACTAACATAAGTTTGGCATATATTCATGATAGTGGAAGCTATAGTTTTTTCATCTATAATTTTACTACAAAACTTAAAACTCTTTATCATCAATAATAACATATTCATTCACATGTTTTCTCATATTAATCTTTCTACACATTTTGATTTAGTAAATCTTTTTTATAAATTATTTACATGAGAATATGACTTCTTTTTTTTTTGCCTCTAATTTATCCATAATTTCTTTTTATGGTTTATGTGCAGAAATTAGTCATATGAAAAGTTTAATTGAGACTATTATTAATTAACATAATATTAGATTGTCTTCAATTTAGAAGTCAAGGAATCAAGTCCTATCGTTCCCCTTTTCTTAATTAAAAATCTAATATTACCATCAGATTTGGGAATGTCACTGAACATTTTCCAATTATTATAACTCTTTAAGTTTTTTCATACTATTCATGATCATCAACCACATCATTCTCATTAGTCACTAGTTAAGGAAAGATAGGTGTATGTTCCACACAAGTAATAACCTTACAATCATGTAAGGTCAAGAGCATATGAACTATTTATCCCCAATCCACATAGTTATAGTACCATCCAACACACTAGATTTGAGAAATTAACAAACATAGATCCACTACTAGGCATAGAAAAAGAAATTCCAAATTCTCTTTACTTTAAAACAATCACTTACTTGTTGGGATGGTGATAGAGAAATAGATTTATAGAAAACTTAATATTTCTCACTTATCCTTTAGAGATCCATGAGAATTATCAAAAGATACGTATCTACATCACCCATTGAGGATTTTGTGAAGCATAAAACAATAATAAAAATCAAACAATATAAAATCAAAATATCCATATATCTGCATTACTAGTTAAGGATTTAGTGAAACATGAAACCATAATAAAATTACTATACAATATAAAAACAAAATGTGTAATCAAGAATAAAACACAACAATTGCATTACCCGATGGGAATTTTGCAATTTAGAGCAAACAACATCATATGTAATTAACGAAGGAAAAATTAATACAATATTATTGTGAGAACATTGAATAAGAATGATACATTGAATGAGAATGTGGGGAAGCCCAATGTGAGAACACTGAATAAGAATGATATATTGAATAAGAATGTGGGAAATTCAATATGAGGAGAGAATAAATGAGAAGGTGGCCCTCATGACTCAATTTTGGATTAATTTTTGCATTAAAT